>CM045899.1:19713264-19722616 GCA_025169545.1 Anguilla japonica | reverse complement strand
ACATTGTGTGTGCGAAGCACTATTCTACACACCACATTCCATCAGCCGTATATCTATTTCAAACCCTACATTCCACACACCGCATTCCTCACACTGTATTCCAAACTCTACATTCCACACACCGCATTCCTCACACTGTATTCCAAACTCTACATTCCACACACCGCATTCCTCACACTGTATTCCAAACCCTACATTCCACACACCGCATTCCTCACACTGTATTCCGAACCCTACATTCCACACACCGCATTCCTCACACTGTATTCCAAACCCTGCATTCCACACACCGCATTCCTCACACTGTATTCCAAACCCTACATTCCACACAACGCATACCTCACACTGTATTCCAAACCCTACATTCGACACACCACATTCCTCACACTGTATTCCGAACCCTACATTCCACACATCGCATTCCTCACACTGTATTCCAAACCCTACATTCCACACACGCTGCATTCCTCACACTGTATCCCAAACCCTGCATTCCACACACCACATTCCTGGCACTGTACTCCACTCATCCTGATCCAATAAGACTTCCTGTCCTCAACATTCCTGATGAAACTCTGCAGCCTGATCCAAAGAGACCGCCGCACCAGCATGAGCTCACGGCAGGGTCACTCCGAGCCAATCACTCAAACATTACCGTCCCTGAATTTCAAAGGATTCAGATCAGCGTATCACAAAAAAAAAAAAAAAAACTTCATTAAAATGGAGGTGGAAATTTTTTTAAACGGACCTCCATTAACGCTCGATACCAAAAACTCAGCCAGTGTGCAAAGGGGTTGAAGATATTTTTGAGCGTTCAAAAGCAAACAAAAAAACAAAGAGAGCCTGTATAAGCACAGCACGTCTGCTAATTAAAACACATTAATTTAGTGTGAAAACAACTCATTTCTTTGGCTCGTTTGTTAAAGAAATTTACAGCCAGCCAGAAAACGCAAAAAGCAGCGCCAGTGGTGCCAGGGCAGACCTCGACCCAAAACGGGTGGCTGGAATGGGAGGAGGAGTGGAGGAGAGGTGGAGAAGGAGTGGAGGACAGGTGGAGGAGGAGCAGAGGAGGGGTGGAGGAGAGGTGAAGGAGGAGCGGAGGAGAGGTGAAGGAGGAGCGGAGGAGAGGTGGAGGAGGAGGCAGAGGAGAGGTGGAGGTGTTGGTGGGGGAAGAGGCGAATCAGGTGCTGATCATAAAATGCCATGTGCAGAGTGAGGAGTGTGTACAGCTGGGCAAGTGGCTGGAGTCAGATATTGAGAAAACTACCACTAACAAGTCCTCCAGCTAGGAAGTAGCCTCTAACAAGTACTCCAAATGACAAGGAAGCTCTCTTTTATGAGTCCTTCAGCTAACGTGGAAGCTCTCTTTATGAGTCCTCCAACTAATGAAGAAACAGCCTCTAATAAGTCCTCCACCTAACGAGGAAGCTCTCTGTACTGAGTACACCAACTAACGAAGAAGCAGCCTCTAACAAGTCCCACAACTAACGACGAAGCTCTCTTTAAGGACTCCTCCAACTAACAAGGAAGCAGCCTCTAATGACTCCTGCATCTAACAAGGACGGTATCTCTAAAGAGTCCTCCAACAAGGAAGCCGCCTCTAATGTGTTCTTTGCTACTTCATGAGAGGATTCAGAGCCTCAACATACACACCACTGCAGAGCTTTCTGTCTGAGCAGCTTATTCCACCCTAATCTACACACACCCCTTTCTAAATGAAAACCTCGCATTCTCAAAAACCGCGCTACAATACCCCAGTTAAACACTGTTACTATAGTTACCCTCCAGTTACCTGCTCTATACTTCAGCGTCCTAGTTCATTTTGATACCATCCAGCCCCAGTTCGACACCGTTACTATAGCGACCCTCATTAGCAGGAGGATTCGTTAGAGGCTCCTTCCAAGCCGACTCTACACCGCCACTTTCAGCAGTCTGTCGCCCCCACACCTCCGCCTTTCAGGAGCCGGGGGTTGGGCGGAGAGGCGCCCCCCCGCGCCGCGCGGGCCGTTTCCCGCCATTTTCCGGGCGTCTCCCGGTGGCTCATCGTTCCCATATTGGCGCAAACGCGCGAAGCTAGGCGCTTCTTACAAGCCAACTGCTACGAGAGCGCAGCGTAGCGGCTACATGCTACGCTCCCGGCCCTACGCTAAACGGCGAAGCCGCAGCTGGCGAGGCGCACGTGAGCGGGACGCGCAGCCCGGCGGGACGCGGGCGCCGCGGTCGGTCCCGGGGGGCGCATCGATTAATCACCCACCAGGGGGCGCAATCGGCGACGCTGACACCGGGGGGTGACGCGCATCAATCTCCCCTGGCTGACGGGAATCCATCACCCGCTCGTTACCAGCTGGCGTCGCCCATCCCCGGAGGGGGAGACGGAGAGGCGGAGAGGCGGAGAGGCGGAGAGACGGAGAGCGTGGCGGGGAAACAAAGCTGGAGGAAGCGGAGCAGCGGAGAGAGAGAGACAAGGCTGGCGGAAACGGGGGGGGCGGCGGTGGTGCCACGCGGGCACGGGGCACAAGGGTGACGGGGCTGGGGGGGGGAGGGGGGTCAGAGGCAAAGGGTGACGCCAAACAGCACAGCAGCGTAGATAAAGAAACGGCAGGAAGTTAACCCCGCCCACGAGTGCCGCCGTGGCGGGGACCTCACGCGCCGTGTCCAATCCGCATTAATTACTCGCCGCGCTGGTTAATTGTTCATTAAAACGCGCGCAGAAGAGGAAGTAACGGCATGCTTGTTTTTTCGACACACTAGCTGCCCCTGATACACAGCCCACCTCTGACTGTTGACACAGCTTCCCCGATACCCATTAAACACTCCCCGACACTCGCGCACGCGCACACACACATACACACACACGCACACACCTATTGCGTGCGAAGCCACTGTGTCACAGGGGCACTGGTCCCTGTGGTTCAGCGAGCCGAACTCACTGGGGATTTAAGCCTCTGAAACCGTATGAATTATTCACTTGGGCATCCATCTCTCCCTGCTTTATTCGGCCGTGTGGATATTTATCCGCTTTCCCTCCTTCGCGAACGCACGAACGGGCGCGAGAAATAACGAAATAAAAACTTCATCAGGTTGCTGAGAAGTTTTATTCCCTTCCTCCCCTGCTCTCGTTTCTCCCGACGCGTCCGAGACTCCGAAGCGCGCTCTCCTCCGTTCTGTGTCCGAGCCGTTGACTCTTAAGCGGTCCGTTGGCTCTTTTTTTTGCTCGATGTTTCCCAACTCTCGATTTCCCCTCCGCACGGTCGATTGCCGGTGGAACCGCGGAGCCTCAAACGCGCCCTCAGCCGTGCGCTCACCACCACGCACGGCGGGTCATTCGCAGTCACGCAGACACGCGTGTGCTCACGCCTTTATGTTCAAGGCACAGGCACTGGGATTTGGTGGAGGGGGTTGTACATTAAATTACCTTTATTTAGCACACGCTCCTAATCCAGAGCGGATTATAATGTAGGAGAAACATACCTCCATTTACCGGGGTTATATTAGCAGTAGTGCGAGACCCGTCTAACAACAATGCCAGACTAGCAAGTATCACTAAAGCACGAATGCTAACTACGCTAACCAAGAACCCTTACTACAAATTCTACAGTCGTCATCCTGTATTACCAGAAGGGGCCTAGTGATGCAAGCAGGGGCCCAAGAAGAGAACCGCAACAGCCCAGGTCTGAGAGCACCAGGGCCTGGACTGGGAGCTCAGCAGCCGGGGTGTAGGGGGGCTTCAGTGAGGCACAGGGAGAAGCAGACTGGGACCGACAGTCACCCAGGCAACGGCAGGATCTCCGCCCGAAGCTCGACAGCGGCAGCCTCGGCACGTCCGCCGGGACGCTCCGTCCGGCGCCGAGCGGCGGGAAACAAACACAAATTCGTCAAAAGCTTCCAATTTAACGGGGTCGGTTTCTGGAAAGCCGAGTCAAAGTGGGTACACGCGACTCTGTTGTATCCTCTCACACTTTCGAGACCACCGGGACGTCAAAAGCGGGGACTCTTGCCATAACGGAGACGATTCAATTTAAGCGCACTTACACAAACGCCGGGGAGCAAACAAGGAGGCAGGCGAGATGCTTTCATTGCTTTTTTTTATTACGGGCTATTCGAGCCCTTCGCGTTCCGAGAGTGGCATTTCCATTTTTTCGGGGCGCCTCGAGAGAAGCGCTCTGACAGAAGAAGACGCATCCGGGAACGGGACAGGCGCCGCTGCGTTCAATTCACGCGTCACTCAGCGAAGCACCCGTGCAATTTAAAAAAAAATAAAAAATAAAAACGTTTTGCTCGCTATAAGACAAACATGGGGGAATTTCCAGTCGATGCATGTCAAAACAAAAGCTACAAGTGAGTACAGTGCAACAGAAGCAATTAAAAAGAAGTGTTGGTTTCCTTTAAGTATAGGAAGTGCATACCTTTAAGTATGGGAAGTGCATACCTTTGGGTATGGGAACGCGCATACCTTTAAGTATGGAAACGTGCATACTTTTAAGTATGGGAAGTGCATACCTTTGAGTATGGGAAGTGCATACCTTTAAGTATGGCAAGTGCATACCTTTTAGTATGGGAAGTGCATACCTTTAAGTATGGGAAGTGCATATCTTTAAGTATGTGAAGTGTATACCTTCAAGTATGGGAAGTGCATACCTTTAAGTATGGGAAGTGCATACCTTTGAGTATGGGAACGTGCATACCTTTGAGTATGGGAACGTGCATACCTTTGAGTATGGGAACATGCAGCAGCGACAAATGCCCTGCAATGAACCAAAACTGTAAATGCAAACACCGAAACAGGAAAGGAACATGGTTGCCATACGACTTTTCAAGCGTGTCGTCGTAGCGTGAGGAAAAAGCGGCAAAGCTGAAATGAAGAGGCCATTCCGCGTAACACCAGTAAGAAGTTAAATCGCTTTGCAAGCAGGGAATTCAACAGCTGCGTTACTTTAATAGCGGTTGTGCTCATAGCCAGAACTGAGATCCCGAGGAAGAAGATAATGCTAAACAGATTCAGGGGGACGTTTATGACTTGCCATGAAAAAAGGCTATCATAAAGTCAGCGACGATGTGTCAAATTTGCGGTAATTAGTTTCTGCGCCGATTAATTCCCAATTAATTTGAGCGGAAAGCAGGCGTGCCCTTCCCCCCTTGAGGCCACGAGCGCCCGGTTCGTGATCTCGTGATGGTCCCGTCGCGCGCGCTCCGCCCGCGAGTCCCGCGTAGCGTTCGATCCCTCTCGAGTGATGAATTATTCACCGACGCATCAATCATCTCCCCGCTCTCCTCCAGTGGTGAAGATCTTCTGCACGCCGTGAAGCAAGAAGGAAGAAAGACTTCCTCTCGGTTTTTAGGGTTCGCGATGAAACAACGTTAGCCTGCAGAGAGGCCCCCGGGAAGGGGGGGGGGGGGGGCTGGAGGCGGGCCGTGGGCTGGTCTGTACGGGCCGAGTCCTGCCATGGAGGTCACACCCACTGCAATGTGTCTTACCTCACAGACTATTTGCACCAGGAGTTATCCAGGGTGACAGTTTAATTGAGACTGCAAGTATCCACATATATTGGAAAGCAGGCCTTGCCCAGTCCGGCTGGTAGCCTGCGGGCCCCCTGACGGGTTCCAGGATGTGGGTCCCCTGACCGGCTCCAAGGTGGGTCCCCTGATGAATTCCAGGACGCGGGTCCCCTGACAGGCTCCAGGACACAGGTCCCCTGACCGGCTCCAGGGTGGGTCCCCTGACGAATTCCAGGACACAGCTCCCCTGACTGGCTCCAGGGTGGGTCCCCTGACGAATTCCAGGATGTGGGTCCCCTGACTGGCTCCAGGGTGGGTCCCCCGATGGGCTCTGGGACACGGGTCCCCTGACTGGCTCCAGGGTGGGTCCCCTGACGAATTCCAAGATGCGGGGCCCCTGGCGCGCTCAAGGGTGGGTCCCCTGACGGGCTCCAGGGTGGGTCCCCTGACGGGCTCCGAGATGAGGGACCCCTGATGGGCTCCGGCATATGGCGGCAAGCGCGGTAAATGATGGGTGCTGTCAGGACCGGAGTGTTTAAGGAGGAGGAGGGGGAAAAAAAAACTAAAGCATAAAAAAATAAAACTGAGAAAAAGAAAAAAAAAATGAGTTTGAGATCTGCAGAGCTAATTTATTCCACGGGAACCGTTTCCCCACTGGGCAAAATAGAGAGGGAGGCGTGAGGACAGGGGGAGTGGAGGGAGGGAGGGAGGGAGGGAGGGGGAGAACAGAGAGATACAAGAGAGAGAGGAAGAAACAGGAGGGGGGAGAGCGCGAGCGCCGGCGAAACGAGAGGAACCGGGGAGAGAGGGCATTAAGGAATGATAAATGCCGCGTCCTCCTCCATTTCTCCGACGTTTCCCTTCGCGCTGCAGCCGCAGCCGCAGCCCCGGCACTGCCGGCGCAGCGGGAATCCCGCCGCAGCTCACGCCTCCGCCGGACCGCCGGCGGGGGCGGGGGGAGGGACGGCGGGGCGCCGCCGAGAGATGATTTAAACGCACCGCCCGCTCGCTTGCTCGCTCGCTCGTACGGTCCGGGCTGAGCGTTTCGAAACAGGAGCCTCTGGCCGCCAAACGAGGACCAAAAACTAGCCTCTCCACGCGCCCATCCCTCTCCTTCGGTCTTTCTCCTTACGTCCATGTTTTTCTCACCTTCCCTCCCCCCCTCTCTCTCTCTCTCTCCCTCTCCCTCTCTCTCTCTCTCTCTCTCTCTCTCTTTCTCTCCCTCACTCTCTCTCAGAGACAAGAAACAGGGAGCTTCCTTTAATGGGGGCAGTCTCCTCCTTAAACGCCCCCCGGGTGTCTAGGGAGGGGAGGGGGGGGGTCAGTGGGGGTGGGGGGGGGGGGGGGGGGGGGGGGGGGTGCGGGGCAGTGGGGGGGGGGGGGGGGGGGGGGGGGGGGGGGGGGGGGGGGGGGGGGGGGGGGGGGGGTTGGATGTAGACTGAGTCGACGCTCTCGAGCTTCTCACACGGAGCAGAGCGGAGTCCCCAGGGCCGCTTCAAAACGACTAACGCTGCTCGGTGTCAAGCCGCAGTCTAGAACTTTCCACGGGCTCCCGGGACTTACTCAGCGCTGCGGGCCAGCGGAGGAGCCATCCAATAATACGTGTAATAACGGCTGAGGCAGCAAATCAGATACGTATTCCTGGCTGAGGCGGCCAATCGGATTCGAATTTCCTGTTTGAGGTTTGAAATCGTACATTTGCTCCTGATTAACGCGGTCAGATACGGATTCTTGGGTGTTGCAGCCAATCAGATACGCATCCCTGGCTGAGGTACCCAATCACATGTTCTTGTTGGTGGCTTCACATATTCTTATGAGGGAACAGTCAAGGAGACTTAAAAGTAAAGAAGGACAGCAGGCTAACGGCTCTGACCAGCAGGGGGCAGCGAGCAGCCTGCTTTAATGGGCTAAACATCCCCGCACAGTAACACTACACAGCCCCGCCCCGCCCCACGCAGCACGGGCCCGCCCAACCGTCCCCAAAACCGCCCCACTCTCCTCCCGGCCCCCCCCCCCCCCCCGCCCCCCTTCCACCTCCACCCCGCCCCCCCCCAGCCAGGCCGCCTACTTGGAAGCGTTTTAAACAGACTTCCAAACGTCCCCCCCCCCTCGTCCCCAATAGCTGGAGACGGCTCCCCGGACGAACCCCCCCAGGGTTAATTAGGATTGTTTTAAGCAGCCGCCGTCTCTTTAAGCATTAATGATGCATGCGCTACGCCCGCGCATTAACATAACCTCCTGCTGAACGGGGCTTCTGGGGGCGCGAACCCCGCCCGCGCCGCCGGGCCGTGACCCAGTTCCTGCCGCGGCTCGGGACGGGGCCTCCGCCAAACGCGCCGGGCCGTCGCGGGGGGCGCGAGCGCGGCGCGGCGGTTAGGGGGCGAGGCTCGGGACTCGAGAGGTTGCGGGTTCGAATTCCCGGGCGGGTACGTGGCCGGTGTACCCTCAAGTAAAGCACTTAAATATTTACTGAAGCAATTCAGGTTAAGTGGAAAGTGATTCTAAGTGCGAGAATTTAAGCTGATTGTCCGAGCTGAAAGAGTGCAGGTTGTTTATCGCCCTGGATAAAAGCTAAAGGCGCTACAACCAGCACGGTGGTGATGGGGGTACGACTGACTGAGCACTCACAGGGTCCAGCTCGCAGAACAAAGTACAGCAGTAATGAGGGCATACAGATGTGGTGGGGAGGGGCTAATGTTTCATATGGGGGGAGGGGCCTTTATTTGCGATGGGGCATGGGGCCTGTTAGTCGCGATGGGGGAGGGGCGTATAGTTGTGATGGGGGAGGGGCCTATTGTTGCCATGGGGGGAGGGGCCTATATTTGCGATGGGGCATGGGGCCTACAGTCGCGATGGGGGAGGGGCCTATAGTTGTGATGGGGGAGGGACCTATTGTTGCCATGGGGGGAGGGGCCTACTGTTGCCATGGGGGATGGGGCCCATAGTTACGATGGCGGATGGGGCCTACCTCACAGAACAGGGTGAGCTTGTCGTCGGGAAGCAGGCCGTTGGCCTCATCCAGAAGAAAATCCCAGCGGTTAAACCCCCAGTCCTTGAAGCTCCAGTCCTTCCCCTGGACTAAGCGGCATGCCCTCTGGCTCTCTGAGAACAGACAGTCAGCCAGGGGGACACGCAAATCAGAATGACACAAACACACCCCCCCAAATTCACACCCTGAGGTTTCATCCCGAGAGCCATCCATTTGCTTAACTGCCACTTCGTGGTCCTCTGAGAGCTCAGCTTTTAATCAGACTGTAAGGAAAGCGCACTCACTACAGTGAACAACCAGAGAGGCCATAATGATAGCCCTTCACTACAGCGGACAGCTAGCCTGCTCGCTCAAACTGCCCTCAGTTACACAGGGCCAGGCACATAAGGTGTTTCCTCACCACACTGCCTCATATTCCTATACTCTACTGCGTGGATGTGTGTTTGCTAGCGCCACTCTACTGCGCAGGTGTGTGTTTGCTAGCGCCACTCTACTGTGCAGATGTGCGTTTGCTAGCGCCACTCTACTCCATGGATGTGCGTTTGTTAGCGCCACTCTACTGCGTGGGTGTGTGTTTGCTAGCGCCACTCTACTGCATGGATGTGCGTTTGCTAGCGCCACTCTACTGCGCAGATGTGCGTTTGCTAGCGCCACTCTACTGCGCAGATGTGCGTTTGCTAGCGCCACTCTAATGCATGGATGTGTGTTTGCTAGCGGGTTTTAGCCACACACAGGGCGTGGCACCTGTGCACGCTGCGCCCGCCGCGCCTCTCGGCGTTCCGCATTAATGCTTCGGCGGCTGACGCCGCGGAGGGTCGGAGCCGCCGTCTCGGCCGGGGACCGCGCCCGCGACAGGCGGGAGGAGCA
>CM045899.1:19705764-19708264 GCA_025169545.1 Anguilla japonica | reverse complement strand
GGTTGGGGTGGGGGGGTGGGGGGGAGGGGGGTGGGTGGGGTGGGGGGGGGGGGTGGGGGGGGGTGGGGGGTGCGGTTGTGGGGGGGTGGGGAGTGTCGAGAAAAAAAAAACCAGCAGAATGGAAAAGGCTCCTGACTGTAGATGGACACACCCTGCCCACAACGTCAAATTTTCAATTCGGCCATTTACTTTCCCCCTTTTTTTTGTTATCTGCCCCGTTTCCCCTCCCCCCACCCACCACCCCAACTCACAACCGCCCCCCCCCACCGAACCTTCGCCCAATTAAACAGGCTTGAAGAGGAAGCGGGCGGGTTTTTTCCTCGTTCATCTAAACTGGCAGGCCGCCACTTTCGGGAGCGGCTTCCTTTAATTAAAATTATTAACCTGCCGCCGACGACGCTTTTAATTGGACGTTTCGGAGGAGGGCTTGTCCACGGTCGCGGTCGCGATCTCGCGCTCTTCGCGCGCGCGTGAACGTGGTCCTTTCGCCCCTTTCGCGGGGGGAAATGGTTTTTTTCGTAAACCAAGGGCGAAGTATTTTCGCGGGCAAGCGTTTACCAGTCAAAACGGCCTTTTTTTTAAAAAAAAAAAACGGCACAAAGCCAGACCTCCGTTCCGTTTTGAATCGAAACTTTTGAAAACGAGAACGGACGTACGCGCTCGAGACCCCCTCCTCCTTCACACACTAGTTTTCAATTTTAATCGCCCCCCCCCCCCGTCTGAAACCACCACACGCAGCCCGAACGACGGACACCGAGAGAGAGAACGATCCGCTTATCTTTTATGAGGCTGTTTTCAGGTTCTGTCGATACAGCTGACGTCGACGCGTAAAAAAACGCAGAGTCCATAACACGCGTCTCCCCGCCCTTCCTCAAGTGCTTTCCCCGCTAAGTCACCACGGCCAGTCTCCTCTCCTCTATCTCTCTCTCTCATCTCTCTCTCTCTCGGCTCTCGGGCTCTCGCTAGCTCTCTCTCTTCACTCTCTTCTGTCTCTCTCTCTCTACTCTTCGCCTGGTCTCTCCCTGCCTCTCTCTCTTCGGTCTCTCTCTCTCTCTCTCCTCGTCATCTCTCTTCTGGCGTGGCGGCGGTTCTCTCGCTCGCTCCCTTCCTCTCGTCCCTCCCATCCTCTCGCTCTCTGTCTCTCTCCTCGTCTCTCTCTCTCTGTCTCGCTCTCTCTCCTCTCTTCTGTCTCTCTCTCAGGCTCTCACTTATCTACCTCTCTCTCTTGGTTCCGCTCTCTCTCTCACTCAATTTCATTCTAGTCCATGCTTTTTTATTTATTGGGCATGCCAATATAGGCACTGTGTTGCAAAGCAGTGGTTACAACTACAACTAATAGAAAGCATGAATCCCGAGATGTGATTTTTGTATAACAATAAAATATATCAAAAATATCACTCCTCCCTCCCTCACTCTCCCTCTCTCTCGCTCTCTCTATCTATCTCTCTCTCTCGGTCTCTCTCTCTATATATATATCTCACTCTCACTCTATCTCTCTTTCTCTCTCTGTCTCTGTCTCTCTGTTTCTGTCTCTCTCTCTCTCTCTCACTCTGTCTGACCCTCTCCCTCTCTCTCTCTCTCTGCAGTTAACGCTGTCAGCCTTCTCTGAGAAACTGCCGGAAAGCGCGGCGGCCCGCAGGAAGAGGCCCGTCGCGAGGAGCGATGGCCGGCGGGAGGGCGCGCGGCGGCCGCGCGGCTCACGAAAGATTCGCGCGGTCCCGGTCGCTAGGCGAGCGGCGAGCGGAGACGCCAAAGCGCCGCGGTGGCGTGGCCCCCGGTCAAACGTCGTGATAACTCTCGCCGGTTTAAGCGTTTTACGGCCTACCGCAGCCTCGGGCCGTGCTTCACGCTCGCGTGAGGAGGCGGAGATTATTTCAGCGTACGGCCCGAGCGCAAAACACTGGATGTTTCTGTTAGAAAACATACATTCACTTTGAAGTCCTCTTCTGTACTAAACAGAAAGCCTTGTTCTTTGTACTCAGCCTTGCTCTCTGTACTAAATATAAAGCCTTACTCTTGTTTACTCAGTAGAAATCCTTGATCTCTGTACTAAATATAAAGCCATACTCTGTTTACTCAGTAGAAATCCTTGATCTCTGTACTAAATATAAAGCCTTACTCTGTTTACTCAGTAGAAATCCTTGATATCTGTACTAAATATAAAGCCTTACTCTGTTTACTCAGTAGAAATCCTTGATCTCTGTACTAAATATAAAGCCTTACTCTGTTTACTCAGTAGAAATCCTTGATCTCTGTACTAAATATAAAGCCATACTCTGTTTACTCAGTAGAAATCCTTGATCTCTGTACTAAATATAAAGCCATACTCTGTTTACTCAGTAGAAATCCTTGATCTCTGTACTAAATATAAAGCCATACTCTTGTTTACTCAGTAGAAATCCTTGATCTCTGTACTAAATATAAAGCCATACTCTTGTTTACTCAGTAGAAATCCTTGATCTCTGTACCAAATATAAAGCCTTGCCCTATGTACTAAATA
>CM045899.1:19667865-19705264 GCA_025169545.1 Anguilla japonica | reverse complement strand
CATAAAATACTAGCAATCATTGAGCAAATACTAGCAAGTCCCTACGCAACCAACTCTCACCAGTCGAATGCAATGACAGATGTGATAGCATTCCACATTGCCCATCGCAAATAACTATAACTATATCTACAGTTGAGCAAAGTGGTTCAAGAAAATGGTGCAAACTCATTACAAGAGGTACATGTCATGGAATGTAACTAAAATGTCAGATTGTGTAAATGTTTGGGCTAATTAAATAATGCTGAACAATGCCTGCACTGTAGTGCTTTTTATGGTCTCATCTATAAGTAAATCAATTTTTGTGGATATGAAAGTGGAGCAAAAACGGACACTTTGTCTGGAATAACTTTTTTGCCAATGGTTATTACTCCAACATTACATTATGATTGTCAAATTTGACAGGTCAAGATTCAAAAGGGGCTATTTCCCCCAGAAAAATCTTATTTTTCAATGCAGCGATAGCTGCATCTTTTCATTCTTTACCAGTATTATTTCAATTGAAATGCATTGGGCACTTCTGTCACTCGTTGCACCAAGTCTGTTACACGGCCAATGCATCGTCAGCCAATATCACTCTGTGAAAAATTGACCTTAACCCTAAGGGGCGACATAGCTCAGGAGGTAAGAGCGGTTGTCTGGCAGGCGGAGGGTTGCTGGTTCTATCCCTGCCATGGGCGTGTCGAAGTGTCCCTGAGCAAGACACCTAACCCCTAACTGCTCTGGTGAATGAGAGGCATCAATTGTAAAGCGCTTGGATAAAAGCGCTATATAAATGCAGTCCATTTACCATTTATTTCAGTGGGAAATTATCAGCCATTGTCTGTAATACACTCTGAAATGCATTGTCATTACTTTGCTAAGGGTACTATATTATTCTGATGTAATTATTAAGCTTATAAAAAAAATAATGAACCCCTTCACACTTACCCAGTGATGTGCTCTTAATATTTTCTTCTAATTCTCTTATCTTCCTGTCTTTCTCCTCTAGCTCCATCTTGTGCCTGGCCTCCAGCTGTCTGACCTTCCCCTTGAGCTGTGCCTCCCAGTACATTTCCAGGGAAAAGCAGCTTTCTGTTGCTCTATTCATTTCCTCTATAGCCTTTAGAAGCTTTAGAACTTTTGGGTTATTCACAATGTCCTGGTCATTGAAAACACAGAACCTGTTGCTGCAGATCTCCAGAAGCTCCCGAGTACCTCTATTCTGCTGCAGAAAGTCAAGAACAAGTTGAGCGGTTGGACTTTCATGGGTAAAAAGGGCCATCATGTAATCAGTGACTCTTGAGCCAAATATCTCCTGAATCTTTGTTATTTCTGCCTTGTCTTCATTAGGGAGGGGGCCAGCTGGTGCGACCAGGAGAAAGGCATGAACTCCAGGGCCACAGAGAGAGGTAAAGAGGTGAGACACAGTGGATGCAGTGAGCTGTGATTCACACAGAGCTGGCATTTCCACCACAGTAACCAGGCGACCGCACACTTCTCCCTCTCTCCTCTCACACACTGAAGAGGAAATGGAATCTACACTGGACTCCCTCTGTCCCAGGATGGCGTTTCCTGCAGAAGTCTTCCCAGCTCCGCTGCTCCCAAACAACACCAAGTTCAGTCTGTCACCCCCAGCCACTGGAATAAAGAGGAAGAGTCTGTCATCTTCTGACCATTATCTTATTTTATTATTCTCAATTTGTGAGTCACTTCCCCTGAATCTATATCAGTACATCTTCAGTTTTCATTAATACACAGTCTAATTCCACAGGTGAGTAATTCCTAATTCCACAGGTTAGCCGTTTTAGCCATTTTGGTAAATAATAAAATGTAGGCCAATAATAAAATGTAGCCGAACATCTCTCTACAAAGAAATATGAAATTATGTATTCATATTTCAGGGATTTGTTTTCACCCTTGAGTTGTCAATTTTTACCGTTTTGTAGCCAATAAAAGGCCAGATTTTCTTTCAGGTTTCACTAATATTTGTTTATCTTGTTTCAAAGCATTAAGGTTTAACTTAACTATCGATCAATTCTCACCATTAGTCACACAAACTAATTTCATAATGACCTTTCTTGCTCTGATTCTATTTTTACCTTTTTCTCCTTTTCCCATTTGCTGTTGTTCTCTAGACCGTGCCTGTGGTTTCTGCTTCCTTTCCATCTTCTGTTCAGTCCCCATCAGTGAGCCCTCTATCGCTCCTAGTGCAGCTGATTCTGACTCCTTGAACATCTCACAGCGGAGGAAACCTCCATTCTTCTCCACCATCTGCTCTATTTGCTCCATTAATTTAGTAACCTGGGTGCAATTAATCTCTTCTGTGTTATTCAACGTGTGACACCTTTGACTACACTTCTCAACAACTTGATGAACAGGACTCTTACTGAGGTTAAAAGGATCCTTAATGTTAAAAACACCTTTACTCTTCTCTGTCACCAGTGCCACGGAGTACTTAAAGGACTCATCACTGAAAAAGCCCAGGATTCTCTTCAGTCTTTGTTTATCACCCTTTGTAAATGTGCTGCTCTCCAGCAACAGCAGAAGTGCATGAGGACCTGGGGCAGACAGGGTAACACATCTCTCTATCTGATAGAATAATTTCCTGTCCCTGAGCTCAGGGTCCAGTAAGTCTGGAGTGTTGATCAGAGCCACAGGCCTCTTATTCACCAGACCTTGTGCCCTCTCACACTGATCTCCTACTGAAAGAACCTCTCTGCCCAGGATGATATTTCCCACTTTACTCTTTAGTTCTCCAGACCTCCCCAGCAGCACAATCCTCAGCTCAGACACTGCAAAGTAGGACACCAGGGTTACTGTGAGAGAAAGCATGTTAACCCAGCATGTGTTAGCCACAGGAAGTTTTATCCACATGAAATTATTCCTCTGTCAATTAAGGACACCCGCTAGTTGAGTTTAAGTTCATTTTGCTCTACGATGATGTGCAAGGATTTTATTCTCCAAGCTGTTACCATGGCACCTAATATAACATTATATATATATATATATATATATATATATATATATATATATATGCCCCATTACCAGCATCAGTGGCCATACTTTTCTGAATTCCACCTAGAGTGACAGCTATTGATATGGGTCTTCCTCATTTCATAGAATTTCATAGTTCCATTAATAACTTGAATGCTGTTTCAGTAAGTGGTATACATATAATGTGACCTTTGCCAGCTGTAAACAATTTTGCTCAATAAATCATCCAAAGCAATTTGTCAGTGTCACCTCAATGTATGACACTATGGAAGAAGTCTGACTGTTCTCTGCACAGACCTGTGCTCTGCAAACTTTACTCACTCATTGGGGGTGGATTAATACTCATTCTCCTCCGCTGGGGTATATCTGTTAAAGAAAAAATACATCAGAGTTTGTACAATATGAGATATTGGTTTATTTTGTATTGTTCGGAGCCCTCCCACCCATCTCCCACATTTTTTTCTCCCCACTCTAGAATCCTCAGATTAGGTTTCTGACTCACTAATGCACCACACACATGCCTCACTGCAGCCAAAGCATGTCCACGTCTGATGCACTACAGGTCACAAATGACTACAGCAGGAGGAGAGGCGCATCTCTCACTGATAACCAGGAACTGAGAGGAGAGGAACTACTGCAGTGTTACCCTGAGGAGCCGTGTCTGGCCTAAACATGTCCTGCTCTGGTGAGGTAGGCAGCACTGTAGGGAACTGGGCTTGTAACTCTAAGGTTGTAATACACAAGAAATATAATACAAAATATGGAATACACACCGTATAGAAACAAATACAGCCAAACTTGGTGTTTAATATAGGTCATGAGATTGTGTTAGTCTATTGTTAGAAACTGATTTGATTTTGATGCTGTACCAAGAGGAAATTCCACCAGTTGTGCCTGTGTGGTCATTCAAATTAACTGAATTGAATTGAAATTAGTGGAAAAAATACCCTGGAAATAGAAGTCACCAGCTAGCAAACCAACCAAGCAAAACATGATTTAATAGCGGATTGCACATGCTGAAATGCAGCAAGACCTAGTATTCATCCATCCATGATCCATCAATGGGGGGATCTCCAGCCTGTCCCAGCATGCACTGGGCGAGAGACAGGAACAAATTCTAAACCGGCCGCCAATCCATTTTAGGGCACACGCACCATTCACTCACACACTCATACCTACAGGCAACTTAGAGCCTCCAATTAGTCCAATCTGAATATCTCTCGACTGTGGGTGGAAACAGGAGTACCCAGAGGAAACCCACGCAGACACGGAAGAACATGCAAACTCAATAAAGAAAGACACTGGCTGCGATTGACCGAATATTACAGAAATCAAATTGTTTTTTAGGTTTTACCTGAACTGTTTATTACATATACTCACGGGAAATGTCCATTTTTTCTTCCTGGGTTTTCTGGTCTTCTCTCTTGCTACTTGCTCTCTCCATACCTTGCTCACTTCCAGTCACTGGCGTTGAATGTGTACCTGAGTCTGCCTCCTTATATGTCTCACAGATGAGGTATCTTCCTTCGTTCTCCTTCACTACTCTGTTAACTCTTTCCATAAATGCACTAATCTGAGCATGATCTGTCTTGTCTATATTGCTGAACCTGTGATACCTTCCTCCGCATTCTTTGATAAACAACCCAATGGGATTCCTTTGTTCATCAATACAATAATCTGTTTTTTTGCCTTCATGGGTGATCAGTACCAGTATGTACTTAGAGGTCTGATCACCCAAACCGAGCAGAATCCTCCTCATTCTGTTACTGTCTGTTTCTGTAAATCTCTCATGCTGCAGCACCAGCAGAAGCACATGGGGCCCAGGGTCTGACAGACAGACACACGACTCAATCTGCTTTTCTACATCAAGCTGAGAGATCTGGGGATGCAGTAAGTCAGGAGTGTTGATCACAGTCACATGTCTCCCGTCCACCAGTCCACTGGCTCTCTCACACTGCTGTTTTACTGAAAAGAAGGAGGGCTCAGTTTCAAAAGCCTCTCTCCCCAGGATGATATTTCCCACTTTGCTCTTCAGTTCTCCAGACCTCCCCAGCAGCATTATCCTCAGATCAGACACTGCAAAGTAAGACACGATCTTTGCTATAAGGCAAGGTCAAAGCCTTATATTTTAATTCAACTGAAAACTTACTTTGAATACATTTTTGCCAGCTCATAAAAATAAATATTTTTCGTTTAAATGGGCAAAGATTGGGCATCACCTGATGTAAATACTTTCATAAATAAATGAATGAGATACAGCACAGGAAGCACTTTGGGTTCCACAACAAACTCAACTAGTCTCTGAGTAGGGGAATCGTGAAATACAAAACAAAAAAAACTATAAAGAGGTAAACATTTATTTAAAAATCCACATTCTGGCACTCATGTAAGTTCTACTATAAAAAACTGTCACTTCTGGTGAATTAACTTTAAGTGTTGTGCAAAAATTGTTCTGTATGTCTTCTTTTGACTCTCATGATTCTTTTGAATGTCATAATTAATTCATCTTTAAATATTCCTTGTCCTATTTGTAATATGATTATAAGAATTTCAATTACATTTACTCTCTATCAGCTGTTTTACACAATGAAAGCCAATTCAGGATGTGTGAGAAAAAAAATGTTACTCAAGACACTTATGTTTTATGGCCAACACGACACAGTGCAGTACAGATCAGTGGTATTAACTTACTGTCTGGACGGTCTTTGTCAGGGCTGTGTCTTCCACTTGGATCCTCCTCTGTGTTCACATCCCCTGTTACTAACACAGTAAATCATTATTTATTATAACAACAATAATAGAAAAATTGAATACACATAGCATATAAACCTGCAAATATAATACCTCCTTCAAAATGAGCAAATTATAGGGGATACTGATATTATTTATCGGAATAGGATTAAACTTCCATAACATAGATGTACTTGGTCACCAAAAACAAGTATTTCAGAATATGCACTTACACTCAACACAATTTGATTATTATTATTATTATTATTATTATTATTATTATTATTATTATTATTATTATTATTATTATTATTATCATCATCTTTTTTTCTTTAATTTAGTTTAATAGTGAAGTCAACATTTCCCCCCAAACTGTCTCTTCACGTATGAGAATTTATAAATATAAAATATCCTCTCCTCCATTCATCGACCGAATGTTAAATTACAGCATCATACAATAAATGAACTATTAAAAATTTTAAAAATTTCCAAGAGAAACTGTAATAGCACGAAAGTTAAAATAAGAATTTAAAATAAGCCCGAAGTCACCGTTTAAACCCGGAACTGTTAAAAAATAGGCCTAGCCTATAGGCTACTAAATATCCGGAGAGCAAATAATCGTTTTTGAAATGTATCTTTTGTTTGATTATGAATGTTCGCTTTACGAATTTTCAATATTTAAAATTGTCTGCATTAAATCCTACACCTAACAAAACAAGTACACAGTTGTGTAGCTACTCACAGGGATCAGTCGAACTTATTGCGGCCATTTTATGGTGTGAGAATGCTGTGGAAATGAAAGTGAAAGTCAAATATTTCAAGCCGCGTGACCCTCGTACAAAGTAGAATGGGCGTTCATGCAGAACACCGACACAATCTGCTCATTCTGGAAATAACAACATATAGATCTGGCATACAGATTACTGGAAATACATTTAGAAAAGGTGTCAGACTTTGATTCCCGTAGCCCAACGCAAGGTAACGGAACATTAAGCAACACAATGCCAGGTGGGTCAGCGCTCACTTTTAAACCAGCACTTTAATTTACTCTTTGTCGAGGGAGCGTTGGAGGCCCGAACAGCGACTACCCCTTGCTAAATTTTGGCTCAGTTCTGGGAGGACTCTTGTACCAGATGGCGAATCTTGTGACCGTGTAAAATTTGTGTTATTGTGTAGATGGAGTGATGAGGAGGGGAATTGGTACCGAGCCTTTTATTGCATATAAATTATCTCTAAATAGTTATTAAATTTTTTGTTAAAAATTAAATAAAAAGGTGTAAATTAACAGTAAATAATTAAAATAAGAATAATGTTGAATTCATCCAGCTAATTGTGCTTTTTATAAAAATTAATAATATAAAAAGCAATAAAATGTTATTTCATATTTTTGTATTTGAATATTATCACATTCAAATAAATTCAATGCAGTTTAATAAATGTTAGAGTAAATAAATCCTGTACATAAATAAATACAATAAATAAACTGTTCTCTATATACTGTAAATATTATCTCATAAAAAAACACGCTTTCAACGTACAAAAATGCCAAGTTACACATACAAGACATACACCGTCTATAACTCATTCATTCAGACTGCCAAAATCCAGGCCTGCCATTAAAAGTATTGATATCAAAATGACGCCTAGTTACGGTACTTACTACAAAAAATATAGGCTATCTCGCCTCACCAAAATTAAATAAGATGTATTCCAAAGCAATGCTACCCAATATTTCCTCAATTCTTTCAAGTCACTTGGCCCTGTGTTTTGTAATCTTACCATTTTACAATGTCATGCAAACTTTGTGTCAGATCAAAGTGTCAAATATTTCGAATTGCCTCATGGAACACATTGAAATTCATGTAGAAAACTGCTGGTGAGTAACTACAGGAAGCATATTTCTCCAGAAAACATATGTTTATACTTGCTTCTGAACTGAATTTGAGTAAATGTACAAGTTATTGTATATTTGCTACGTACAATAAATACTGCATGTAAAATACATATTGTACATACATACATAGATAACTTCTTTATCCCCATGGGGACATTCACAGCATGTTACATTCACGTTTACGAACAGACATTTATACCAAGAAACATACAATCATTCACGCAACAGAAAGGCTGGGCAGCGAAATACATACATACCGATACAAATTGGACATATAGACGCCTATTCAATCAATCTTGACTGTGAGAAAGCCATCCACACATATGTTTGGCCTGTTGGGTAGCATTGCTTTGGAATACATCTTATTTAATTTCGGTGAGGCGAGATAGCCTATATTGTTTGTAGTAAGTACCGTAACTTGGCGTCATTTTGATATCAATACTTTTAATGGCAGGCCTGGATTTTGGCAGTCTGAATGAATGAGTTATAGACGGTTTATGTCTTGTATTTGTGAGTAACTTGGCATTTTTGTACGTTGAAAACGTGTTTTTTATGAGATATCATTTCTTTTTGCAAAGCGTTTTATTGTGAGAGTAAGAAATGCGAAGTGACCCTGTAAGAAACGGTTGTGGATTATGGCTATCCTTGTGTGAATTTGTACAGTGTGATGAGCGTGTACCGTTTAGCAGTTTTGGTTTGCTATGTATGTAAAACAGTGGCTGTGACAAAGGGTGCGGTGGCATAAGTGTAAACGCATCAGAAATGCAGGTGAAATATGGCCAGTGTATGTACTCACAGATTTGACGGCCATCCAACAAGCCTTGATTGACAAAAGAATCAGGAAGCCTGTAGAATTAGAGCGCCCTAGGTCGCAACTTGTGTACCCTTCTGTCCTGCTCCGTTGTCTGTTATTTCGTGGAGATGCACTTTTCGTGTTTGCAAGGTTTATAAGGCATTTTGATAGGCTTATCTGTAGGTAGGAATCCTCTTCGCTGTTTTGCTAAGCTAGAACCGGAAAACCTGATAGTGGAGAATAGGAGCAGACGCATATGTCCCAGCAGGCTTTGCATATGAGAAAATAACAACAGTGTGAGAGAAATTAGGTGAAATGATGAAATTGCGTAGTTGAAGCAATGTGTTTTTAGCAGAGTGGGCATGTAGGTGAAGGTTGACATGATCACAGACTATAGTGCAAAGTAAATGAAGTGACCATGAGCGAGCGTAGTGTCCTTATCGAACGGTATATATAACATTTGGTATAAAGCTTTAGTTGATAAAGTGGAGGGTTAAGTAACGTGTGAAATTTATTGCACTGATGTGCTTTTTCCATGTTCAGTACTAGTAGTTATAATTATGAGTGAGTCATGATTTTAAATGTAATGTTTTAACGGGGAGTTGCAGAACGTACATACGTAGTAATTGTTTGTATGTGGCTAGATAGAGAAACAGGGCGAGGTAACATGAATGTAGAAACGTGGCGTTTGCTGATAAGGTTTTGTACGGTAGCCAAGTGAAGAAATATAGTTAGTAGAAATGGCACAGTGGTGAACTGGTGTAACTTTTTAATAAAAGGAATACATTTGCCGTCATGAAATGCATATGGGTG
Organism: Anguilla japonica; assembly: GCA_025169545.1. Taxonomy (NCBI): domain Eukaryota; kingdom Metazoa; phylum Chordata; class Actinopteri; order Anguilliformes; family Anguillidae; genus Anguilla; species Anguilla japonica. The sequence continues at coordinate 19,696,061 of CM045899.1, read as the reverse complement.
GCCGTGAGCGAGTTTTGGTAAAGCAAATATAAGCGTAAGAAAAACCTGTCCGTGGTTTTAAAGAAGAACACAGGCCAGTAAGCACAGAAGAGCTCCCGTTGAATCCATATGGCTTTGCAATATTGTAGTCGGTTAGTAACTGAACATGCAGACGGTACGTCATAATGCAGTGTATACATTCGGTGAACGGCAGGTAGATATGGTGCAAAAGCAATAATTGAGAAGTAGTAGACAATTATTAGTGAGGGTAAAAGCAGGTTAAAGAAACATGTTCCTAGTTGGGCTTGAACCTAAGACCCCATGTTCCCAAGATTGTAACCTTGCCCACTAGGCCACAGGCAGACTACCTGTGTAAATTGGAAATGAGTAAAAAGGTATGGGTATTTTGCGTGTGTACGCAAGTTTTTGATTGGGTCGTGTAGGTGAAGATTTGGCTGGTGTCGGTAAAATGTCCAACGGGGAGATATTTTGTTTGTGGGATAGGTGGCAAGAAAAATAAGAAGGAGAAGAAGAAGAAGGAGAAAACGCAAAATCCCCTTAGTTTGGGGCTTTATTGTGTGGACATGTGAAGTTGTTTATGAATTCTGTCTGTTGAAATGGGGTGAGAATGTACAGAATTTAATGTTTTTAAGGGTGGAGTGTCTGTGGCTGTTGTGGTTATTTCTGTGGGGAACCCTGAAAAGTGCCAAACTCTTGGTGCTGTATAGGTATGGAGCATGCCCCCGCCAAGGCGTAACTTGGCGGGATGGCATACCTGCCATCCCAATAACTTGGCGGGATGGCATACCTGCCGTCCCAATTTTTCATAATGTGGTGTTGTTGATGTAATAAGGTCAAGAACATACTTATCTTAGTTATTTATCTTGGAATTGTAAAGAGTTACATTCTCAGGAAGTCAAAGCGATGCATTTGTGGATACATTTGCATTTGTCGATGTATTTGCATTTGTCTAATGCGATACGACACATTTGCATAAATATTCCAAAGGAACAACCTGATAGTTCTATACTTGCTGAAAGTATGTCTTAAAATCTGATTGGCTGGAGTAGACTCAGTGGAAGAAACCTGTGGATTTATTTGCACGCAGCACGCCCTGCTGTGAGGATTGTCTCAAAAATCCACAATAAATGCAAGCAAATCCACACGAGCCAGACTGTGCTTAAATGGGCCATTTTCCGAAAGAGATTTGTTTGTTAGTGCAACAATGTTGGTTTTATAATGGTTTTATCTGTGAACCCGCTACATTTATTTGTGGATCAGCTCCATTTATATGTGAATCAGCTACATTTACTTGTGAATCAGTTAGGATACATTTGTTTGTCAATTTTATTTGTAAGTTATGAAAAATATTTGTTAATCTCATTTTTTTCCCTACATCAGATTGGTTGTCTGCTAGCAGCTGTTATTTGCTTTGCAAGCTAGGTTTGACTTGAGGCGATCTGAAGGTTGAAATTATATCAAATTTGTCTTTATTAATTTATTGTATGTAGTTTAACACGGCACGACTGGCATGGCTTCTGTGTAAAATCATTAACCGATAATGGTTACTCGTTTGACATCGAGAAGTTTTGGGGCGACATAGCTCAGGAGGTAAGAGCGATTGTCTGGCAGTCGGAGGATTGCCGGTTCAAACCCCGCCCTGGGCGTGTCGAAGTGTCCTTGAGCAAGACACCTAACCCCTAACTGCTCTGGCGAATGAGAGGCATCAATTGTAAAGCGCTATATAAATGCAGTCCATTTACCATTTACCAAGTTTTATCAGAGACACAATGCGTTCGGGAACGTTTTTATTTTAAAGAGGGTGGAAATGAGAGGAAGTGATAAATAGACGTAGCTACTTCTTTCTTGTTAAAAATTTAATTTTTCAGAACGATACATAGTTTTTCTCATATTCAATTTTACGTATTACATAACAGCACACGGTACAACAGAACACAAAAATGCAAGGAGGGACGTAGCCTGCAATTACTACAATACACCTTAATCTTTAAAAAAAGCGGGTCCCTGCTTCTCTTGATGTATGAAGTTATTTAGCCAAGTAAGCAATAGCTGTTTGTCCGCGGTTTGTCATGAACAATGAGAGAAATACAAAGTTCGTCTTTTCTCCATAAATTACTATTTAGTAGTATTTCATGTCATGTTCTGTGGTTTGTCTGTCTTTCCCTTTTTGGGCCACCAGGTGGCGGCACTTCAGTTTTTAGTTCTGTCCTTTTACCCTGTTTAATCGTATTATTGTTTTCAATTATTCTATTATTGTTTTTGGGTTGTCTCGTTTTCCCTTCCCTTTTGTTCCCTGCTTTTGTTCCTGTTTTCTAAGTAAAGTCCTTGTTTCCTATTACCGTTTGGAGTTTTGTGTTTTCCCCCTCATTCTGCGTTTGGGTCCTAACCCCCCACCTACCCTGACAGAAGGATCCAGCTAGTGCTGGACCCAGCGGAGTTTTTTTTTCTTCCCCCCTCTTCCTTTTTGAAGTTTTTTTTTTAAAATCATGCCACCAGGGTGGTGGAGTGATCCCGAGGACTCGCCACCCAGCGACTGTGAGCTCGACCCAGTTTTTGCCCTTAAGCCTCCCAGTGCCCGGGGCGGGCGGTCACGGAGGCGTCGTGGTCGGGCTGCCTCCCAGTCGGCCAGACCTCCAGCTGCTCAGCCAGCGGATCCCTGGCCTGCTTCTTTTGAGGGGTCTCGGCTGGTAATTTTTCCAGGGCCCGGCCCACGGGTGTCCCACCGGTCCCGTCTGGCTGCCCAGCCGGGTTCCCTACGGCTGGGGTCCGTGTTGCTGTCTCCTGCCCAGCCCAGACTGCAGGGGGGTCTGCCTGCTCCGTCCCGCACCCAGGAGAAGCCACCTGCTCTGCCCCGCGCCCCGGAGAAGCCTCCCGCTCCGCCCCGCGCCCCGGAGAGGCCTCCCACTCCGCCCCGCACCCCGGAGAGGCCTCCCGCTCCGCCCCGCGCCCCGGAGAGGCCTCCCGCTCTGCCCCAAGTCCAGGAGAGGCCGCCTCCTCCACCCGTTGTCCTGCTGGGGCCGCCGCGGCCTGCCCTGGCCGCTGTCCCGCAGGCGAAGCCACCTGCCTTGCCCTGTGTCCATGCCTTGCCCTGTGTTCACGCCTTGCCTAGTGTTCTCGCGCCCCCTAGTGTATCCAAGCCGTCGCTGCCCCTACCCAGTGCCCAGAGACCTCGCCCTATCCACGTTCCCCACTGTGGGTCTGTCTGTTCACCTGCCCCCTTGTCTATTTGCCTGCCCGCTTGCCTGTCTGCCTGTTTGCCTGCATGTCTGTCAGCCAGTTTGTTGGCCTGTCTATCTGCCCCTCCAGTCCCGAGTCCTGTTCCCCGTCCCGAGTCCTGTCTCCAGTGTGCTCCAGTCCCGAGTTCTGTCTCCTGTCTGCTCCATTCCCGAGTTCTGTCCTGTCTCCAGCTCCCACCCTCTGTTTCACTCCCTCCCCAGGTCGGCCTTCTGGGACGTCAGGAGCCGTCCCTTGGGGGGGGGGGGGGGGCGGTACTGTCATGGCCTGTAGTTTTTCTGTGTTTCCCTTTTTGGGCCGCCACGTGGCGGCACTTCAGTTTTTAGTTCTGTCCTTTTAACCCTGTTTAATTGTATTATTGTTTTCAATTATTCTATTATTGTTTTTGGGTTGTCTCGTTTTCCCTTCCCTTTCTGTGGCCTGATTGTTCATTGTGCCCTCCTGTGTCTCAGTGTCGTGTCTCTAAGTTCCCTTCTCCCTGACTCAGGTGCTGGATCCTTGTTTGGTTGTGCGTGATTCTGGTTATGTTTCTGCCTTGCGTGTTTCCTCCTGAGAGTAGCTCCCCATGTGTTTCTGCCCATGTTCCATTTTTACAGGCTTTTGGAGTTTCTTTGCTTCCAGTGTTTTGAAGTTTTTCTTTGTTTGAGTTGCCCTGTGAGGCCTTTTGTTCCCTGCTTTTGTTCCTGTTTTCTAAGTAAAGTCCTTGTTTCCTATTACCGTTTGGAGTTTTGTGTTTTCCCCCTCATTCTGCGTTTGGGTCCTAACCCCCCACGTACCCTGACAGTTTCATTTCTTAAGTTAGCAAAGGGATTTATGTCAGTTCACATTTGAGATGTATGTAAAAAGTGTATGGCTTCATATCTTATTATAGTAGAGGAAAACAAACCATATTTCACCTCAATTAAACATCCCATCTAAAAGAAATCCATAAGTGCCTTGAACCGATTTGCCACAAGGCGTTTTTGTTTGCCTATGCGCAGAATATCAAAACAACTATTGCTCTTTCTATGTAGATTGAATGCTAATGCTACTGTGGTTATGAGTTGGTATTTTTTCATCTTATTTTTATTTTTATTTTTTTACTGCTCCAAGACCTGAGTGACATCTGATGTGAGGAAATTTCTAAGAGACAATTGTGCATTATGGTGAACTGGTCATCTCCAAAGCTTGTGCCCTAGACTTTAGAGCTATTATCCAGAAATATTGATTTTCCTCTACTAAATATCATCCTGGGGGGAGAGAGGCTTTTGAAACTTGCAAGGGTAGAACATTTCATAGATTGGATTGCAATTGATATTAAGCCCTACGAGAGTTAATATCAGCTAGAGCAAGCTGTGGTGTGTCAGAGTTTGCTTGAAGCGAATGTGCATGTGCTTAGGGTTAATGCCCTTGCCAGAGTTAAGAGAGGATGGCAGAGCTAACCACATTTAACCTCTTCTGTAGCACCCCCTTTTTAACACAAGCCTGGAAATAACATACCCAAAATAAAGCAGTTGCTAGTCTTAAACCCCCTTTGACTACAGGCATAATCCTAGTCTCTTCTGAAAGGTAACAATTGAGTTTATTTTCCAAGAGTCAGAATTACTCTGAATATTACCGAAACAATGTAACAGAAGCTCAAGCACAGTGGAATATTTTTTTCTCACCTAAAAGTTTTTTTTCTCTCTCTTTTTGAGTGAATACTGATGCTTGTGGCTGTCCCTGCTGGACTTAGAAACACAATGGATCCACATCCACAACACTGGACAAATCCGTGATGACAATACCACCAAAAATGAACATTCAGCACCGTTTTTTTCAAAGCTATGTCTAGGCCGGTTTCCATAAAGGCCATTTGGAGACACCAAAAGGACACTTGATAACCAAAAGAAATTATGGATCTTTAGAGGTATAACATTCTGTATATTACATACTATATGCTCGTGGAGAAAGTATCGTTAAAAGTAGTGTAGTGAGCTGTGGGGTGGCGACGTTGGACTAATCTGCCACCCACAGCATCGCTGCCAACATGAACAAGGTTCATTCTCCAAGGATTCTCCAATTTAAAGAAATCAGTTTCACCAGGAGGCCAGAAGCAGAGCTGAGGGGAACTGCTGCTGGTCTGAATTTGCACTAATTTCTGGAACACTTAAGTTGTGGTGTCCGCCCTCACTAGGAGTGGCCAACGTGGAGATAATTTGAGAGGATGATTTACTCCTGTGTAGCGGAGTGGTTAGGCGGACTTTGTCCACAGGTGTATTTAATGGTGTGAGTGACTTGTCAGCCGAGATGGGGAAGGTAAAATTTTTAATGATCATCATTCATTCTATGTTCTATGTATGTCCATTGTGACATTATAGTCCTTGTCTGTATATGAATTTTCATTTAACAATCTATCGAAACGATGTATCTATTTTAATAAGGGGAGGTGGGAGGACAGTGCTGGGGAGGGGTATATGGGTAGCTAGGCCATAGAGGGGGCTGGTTCCTAACGTGTGTTTTCACTCTGAGAAAAGTCTTAAATATTGGCTATCGCCCCCCATGTGTATCGCATTATTCCACTGTGAGAAACGTATTGAATATTGGGTTAACCCTTGAGTGTGTAATTTTAAAGTGTGGGCTTATATAATAATTGAACAGCACTCTTTGAGTATTGGATTTTAGCACCTAATGTGTGTCATTTGCTGTGATCGAGCCAGCCTCCTGCCACATAGCCCCAAAATGCTACTAGTAGAACTTATCTGCTTCATTCAATATTTGGAGTCTACCCCCCCACTCTCCCTCCTTGCTGACAGCAACCTCTGGCAGCAGCAGGTCAAGAAGACTGCAGAAAACAAATACGATAACTGTTGAATTTACTAATCCATGATTGAGGTCCATTGATTTAAGTTTTTGTAAAATACCCCACCCTCATCAACAATTTGTGAAAATATACTAAATTCTCAATATTCTCAAAATATTGCACTTGTCTTTGTTATACACAGTGCTGGACATTAAATGCGGGTGCTGGCTGTTAAAACTGCAGGATTCAGAAAATTAAACATATTTTACTTAATCTTCACTTTGCTTACACTGCCTATATCTTGCTATAAAGTACACTGTAAGCACAGGGATTTCTCCATTTTGTTGTACTGTAGGGGAATGGATACCACAGTATGTATATGACAATTTGATTATTACATATTAACTGTTGTACTTTTGCATTATATGCATCTATTCCAGCCCCAAAGATGTGGCAGAATGGTCTCCTGTCAAAAGTGAAGGTGTGAAGTGTGATAAATACCAAACCACAGGTGGACTCACCCCAGCTGCAGGAAACTGTCCACAGGCCCACAACTCTTTTGGTCCTTTTCCTCTGGGCCAGGAATTTTCCCGTTTATTTTTCTGTTTTAATGCAGTAAATTTTTGAAAGGGCAAAATATAACCAAAAATCTGTGGACACTAAACATGGGGTTTGGAAACAAAGGAAAAGGAGAACGGTCATCTCCTCGGTTATGCAGCTTGTGCTTTTGCATTGAAGACAATCATAAATGCTTTACTATCCAAGCTCCTGCCCCCTGGCTGATCTATCCTTCCTTTGCTGTGAAATATGAAAAATGCAATTCAATTGCACCTCTCCAAAAGCATGCGAAGCAATTGAAATAATTACCACAGAAACATATGCCTGGTTTTCAAAACTTCCACAACTACTAGACAAGTCGTTCTTCTCTCAAAAACTCTTGTTCTCCTAGAGAACGTCCTCTGAGGTCACACCCATTAACCCATTTTGGACAGGGAGTGCTTGAGTATTCTAAACTTAGGCAACACTTCCTCAAAATAAAAGAGAGAGAGAGAGAGAGAGAGAGAGAGCATGTGTGTGTGTGTGTCTGTTTGTGTTAGAGCCCTATTAATCACAGTCTCCCAATTTGTAATAGCCAATGATTTGTGTAGTCTTTTCCCATCTGTGTGGCTAGATGCTGCTTCTCACTCCTGAGACCAGGCAGACTGACTGCAGACTTGTGAATGGCCAGAGTGGTGACTATTGAGCAACAAGTTGAGAGGGATGTGAGGGACCTAAACAAACTAACACATAGAAACAAATCATACACACAGATCCAACAAAGGTTGCTACACCATGGTCTACAGTGTATTGCAATGCACAGACAATGAATGTAACCTAGCGCGCACACACACACACACACATACACAGAAAAACGTTCCCTTGGAACATAATCAGACTCGGGCAGTTCACATTTTGTTGAATTACAAATAACACATTCACGTTTTTATCCATTTAATATTTTTATTCAAAGCACATACTTAATCAAACTATACTTAAAGGCAAAATTGCTTAAATGTCTGCATTTTTTTTATTGGTCCATGCAGAGGTGAATTTCATAGGCGACAATGCACTTTATCAATGTCACATTTATACAATTTTAAGATTATCAAATGACCAAGCAATAAAGCTATATTTTGTTTGTTTTGTTAGTATTGGAACCCTCACAGCAAAAACAGCAAACAACAGGCTACACAGTAGAAGCAGGACTTTGGGGCTCATATCTGCGGGGCATCCCCTCATACTGGACATTTCTGGCACTGCAACTGATCTCAAATAAAACTGACACTGAGCCCTCTGTACACATAATACCAACAAACTGCCTAAGAGAACCCCATGCACATCCAGTGTCCTGGGGCTGTTCATTAGAAGCATTAATCTGGGCACCCTCGCTGTGAGTGGTAGTGAAGGAGTGATGGGCAGTAATGGTTGGATTGGCATAAATTAATTGATTTTTTTAAATCTTGTATTTCTGACACTTTTTTTTTTTTTTTTTTTTTTTTGCAAACTGCTTTTACATCTTTAACAATAGGGTTCCATGTGGGCTGCTGGGTGGCTTATGTTGTTAAAACACTGAACTGGTGCATGGCAGGGTCCCACAGTCTGGTGGCTGCAATTTGCACCTATTGAGACACACGTGTAAAGTGTCTTTTACATTACCTTACAATCACTTAGCAGAATCACTCATCTTCCTCTGACTCATGTCTGCGTGAGTCTGACTTGCGAACTGTGGTATAAGAAGCGGTAGCTGACATCACATGTTTCAGAGAAGAGCACGTTTGTCTGTGTTCTCCCAAAATGATGGCTGAGGTTATGATAACCCCTGCTGTGTGGACATGATTGGCAAATTGGGAAGAGGGAGAAAGAGCATTAATTAAAAAATGTCCTGAAATTCATGTTTTTAAAAGCTGGCTTTGTGTCCGAATGGTGCATTCCACATCAAGATCTTGATCTGCACTGGAGTAATGGTATGTTCCAGTGCCTATCACAGGAAAGCATGCCTGTTGCAGCATTACAGTATTACACAACCTTTTCCACTTTTGTCTTTCAACTCTATCAATTGCTTATCTACCGTGGCAAGTTCATTCTGCAAATTCGTGATGTTATCTTCCAGGGATTTCTCACATTTTTTAACATTTTTTTCAGCTTGGTCGGAACACTGGTGCTGATGGTCATCTTTTAGTTCGGGTAGCCTCTTTTCATGTTGCTCTGTTAGTCTGTTTATCTGCTTTTCAAGTTCATCCTTTTGGCGGATTAGTTCATTTTCAATCTCTTTTAATTTTGAAAACTTCTGTTCAAATTCATTACATTTTTCTGCTTGTTTTCTTGCATCGTCTTCATATTTCCCCTTCATTGCTTTAAATCTTCTTTCATAGTCCACTTCCATTTCTTTACGTTCCTGTTCTTCTCTTTTCCTCCTGGCCACATCTTCCATCTTTCTCTTCCGGTATTCTTCTTCTCGTTCCTTCTCAAATTCCTCCCGCTGCTTTGCCAACCTTTGATTCACCTCTTCTCTTCTCTGCTCATCCTCTTTATCTCTTCTCTCTCTCTCCTGTTTTCTTTCCTTGTCCCATTCCTCTTCTTGTTTTTTTAACTGCCTTTTCTTTTCTTCAAGATCCCTCTCCATCATTTCCTCTTTATCTCTCCTTTCCTTTTCTCTCCTTTGTCTTTCTTGTTCCCTTTCTTTCTGAAACTCATCCCTCATTTTCTTTTGTTTCTCATCCCACTCTCTTCTCTCTTGCTCTTCTTTCTGTTTCCTTTTCTTCTCTTCTTCCTCTTTCTTTATCTGTTCTGTTTTTCTTTCCTGTTCCCATTCCTTAGCTCTTTTCTTCATGTCTTCTTGGATCTCTTTTTTCTCTTTTTCTGTGTCTTTCATTTTCTGTGCCCACTCCCTTCTTTCTCTCTCCTCACGGTTTTTCCTCTCCTGCTCCTCTCTATCTCTCTTTTTCTTTTCTTCTGCTTGCTTTTCCTCAAATTCTTTCCTTTCTCTGCTTTGTTTTTCTATCATCTCTTGTCTCTGTTTCTCCTCTCTTTCTACCCTATTTTTTTCCTCATCTTCCCTACGTTTCCACTCCTCTTCCATTCTAGTTTTCTCTTTCTCTATCTTATCCATTTTTGTCTTCCACTCTAATTCTTGTTCTTCCTTCTTCCTTTTCTCTTCCTCATTTCTTTTTTCTTTTTCCTCATGCTCTCTTTTTTTCCACTCTTCACGCTCTTTCCTCAAATGTTCTTCTTTGTCTTTCAGCTCTTTTTCCCGACGGTTTCTTTCTTCCTCTTCTTTAAGTCTCTGCTCTTCCATCCTACTCTGCATCTCTTTAATCTCCCCTTCATGTGTTGACTTCAGCACCTCTTTCTCTATCTGCATCTCTTTCTCCTTCTCTCTCAGTATTCTTTCACACTCTTTCTTAATGGTTAGTTCTGCCTCCTGGAACATCTCATTGGTGTAGTAGCCACCTCCGTTCTTCTTCACCATCATGTCTATCTTATCCAGCAGCTCAGACACTTGAGTGTGATTGCTCTTGTCTTTATTATTGAAGACATGAAACCTGTTTCCACAGTCTTGAATAAGATTTTGGATTGTAGGGTCACCTTTTTTAATGTATTTTTCAATTGATTCAATAAGATCATCCCCTCTTGTGAATATGACCATGGTGAACATTTCAGCCATTTTACCAAAGGTACTCTTAATGAGCTCCAATGTTTCCTTCTCCTCCTTTGTGATTCTTCCAACCTGTAGAACTAGGAGAAACACATGAGGTCCTGGGGCCAAAAAGGAGATGCATTTGGCTATTTCCTGCTGAACCTGCTCATTAGTAACTCCTGTGTCAAAGAGACCTGGTGTGTCAACTACAGCAACGCGCCTGCCTGCTACTTCTCCTAAGATTTTCTTACAGCGGGTTGTCACTGAAGATGAACTGGGCTCAGACTTGAATTCCTCCCTCTGCAGTATGGTGTTTCCTGTGGCACTTTTCCCACTTCCTGTCTTCCCCACGAGCACTATCCTTACACAGTCAGAGATCTGATCTTTATTCTCAGCATCTGCAAAATGAAGAAACACAGTATAACTCAGAGAAATTTCGGACAGTTAAGAGCATCACAGATATATCCTACCCTATCCTATGACAATTATGCTGACAATTTCATAATATATAATTGCCAGGTTCAAGAATGTCTGCATTAAGGATGCATACAAATAAATACTAAGTTCATTATGAGTGTGTAAGCAGTACATTTCACAAACATGACAAAATGCATGTGGAAACCACCTACTAAGACGAGTGTTGCTAAATTGGTTTGTTGGTGACATCAAGTCGTTTCGGTGACCCTCACATCTTACACTTAACAATAAGTGAATAATTTCCATCAAAGAATACTTGATGTTTAGTGGAACTCACTCCAGCAGTTGAGGTGCACAATCACAGTATCAGGTGAGTGCATATTGCACACTACTGACCCAGACAGACTGCAGGACCTCAATCAGGCAGCAGAGGTGCTCTTACTCATTAAGACTGCAATAACACTGTTGAATGTGTCCCTCACTCCCTGGGTGATGGTAAAACTAACTGTGATTTCCTGCCAGGCTGCATGTCAGAGTCAGGACAGGAATTTGCTGCCATGGGTAGAATTCACTGGCATAGCTGGAATTCACTGGCATGGTTAGAATTCACTGCTATGGATAGAAGCCAGTAGATGAATGGCAAATTACAAGGACTGAATGGCCTGAATGGCCTGTTTTCAAGAGTTCTTACATTCTTAGGTGCTTAATTTGCTGGGTACAGTATAAAGCTATGCTTTAACAGGACAAATCTCAGTAAAATATAGAAATACTTATTTCCATAAGAAATGTGAAATGCAAATTGACAAGCATTATTCATGAATCATATGAATTTACATGGAAAATAGTTATCAGCTGCATTTTTTCCATCCCATACCAATTCTGTCCACTGGTTGAATTTGCATTTTGTGTCAGTGTTGCATAATTAGTACTATGTTAATATGACCAAACAAATAAGGAACCCCTCAAAATTTACCCAGTGATTTTTCCTTAATAGTTTCTTCTAATTCTCTGATTTTCCTGTCCTTCTTCTCCAGCTGTGCCTCCCAAAACATATCCAGGGAAAAGCAGCTTTCTGTTGCTCCTTTCACCTCCTCAATAGCCTTTAGAAGCTCTGGAACTATTGGGTTATTCACAATGTGCTGGTTGTTGAAAACATAAAACCTTCTGCCACACATCTTTAGAAGCTCCTGAGTATCTTTATTCTGCTGCAGAAAGTCAAGAACAGGCTGAGAAGCTGGACTTTCTTGGGTAAAAAGGACCACCATGTAATCAGTGACTTTTGATCCAAATATCTCCTGAATCTTTGTTATTTCCACCTTGTCTTCATCAGTGAGAGGACCAGCTGGTGTGACCAGGAGGAAGGCATGAACTCCAGGGCCACAGAGAGAGGCATAGTGACGAGTCTCATGGGTAACAACTGCTGGCATTTCCACCAAGGTAACCAGGCGACCGCACACTTCTCCCTCTCTCCTCTCACACACTGAAGAGGAGCTGGAATCCACACTGGACTCCCTCTGTCCCAGGATGGCGTTTCCTGCAGAAGTCTTCCCAGCTCCACTCCTCCCAAACAACACCAAGTTCAGTCTGTCACCCTCAGCCACTGGAATAAAGAGGAAGAGTCTGTCATCTTCTGACCATTATCTTATTTTATTATTCTCAATTTGTGAGTCACTTCCCCTGAATCCATACCAGTACATCCTCAGTTTTCAGCAATACACAGGCCTAATTCCACAGGTGAATTCCCTTCTGTTTTTAGCCGTTTTAGCCACTTTGGTAAATGCCAATAATAATAAAATGTAGCCAAACGTCTCACTACAAATAATTATGAAATTGTCTTTGTTTTTACCCTTGAGTTGTCAGTTTTTCAATAATCTGTGAACATTCTCAATGTTTTGTCAATCAGTTCTGAGTTATGTGCATACATTTGCTGTAGCCAATAAAAGGCCAGATTTTCTTTCAGGTTTCATTAATGTTAATTCAACTTGTTTCAAAGCATTAAGGGTTAACTTAACTATTAATAAATTCTCACCATTAGTCACACAAACTAATTTCAATATGACTTTTTTATTTTTATTTTCACCTTTTTCTCCTTTTCCCATTTGCTGTTGTTCTCTAGGCCGTGCCTGTTCTTTCTGCTTCCTCTCCATCTTCTGTTCAGCCCCCATCAGTGAGCCCTCTATCACTTCTAGTGCAGCTGATTCTGGTTCCTTGAATATCTCACAGCTGAGGAAACCTCCTCCATTCTGCTCCACCATCTGCTCTATTTGCTCCATTAATTTAGTAACCTGGGTGGAATTAATCTCTTCTGTGTTGTTCAACGTGTAACACTTTTGACCGCACTTCTCAACAACTTTATGAACAGGACTCTTACTGAAGTTAAATGTTAAATTAATGTTAAAAACACCTTTACTCTTCTCTGTCACCAGTGCTGCCACTGAGTACTTAAAGACGTCATCACTGAAAGAGTGCAGGATTCTCTCTAGTCGTCTTCTATCAACTTCTGTAAAGCTCCCCTTCTCCAGCACCAGCAGAAGTGCATGAGGACCTGGGGCAGACAGGGTAACACATCTCTCTATCTGATAGAATAATTTCCTGTCCGGGAACTCAGGGTCCAGTAAGTCTGGAGTGTTGATCAGAGCCACAGGCCTCCCATTCACCAGACCTTGTGCCCTCTCACACTGATCTTCTACTGAAAGGACCTCACTGCCCAGGATGATGTTTCCCACTTTGCTCTTCAGTTCTCCAGACCTCCCCAGCAGCACAATCCTCAGCTCAGACACTGCAAAGTAGGGCACCAGGGTTACTGTGAGAGAAAGCATGTTAACCCAGCATGTGTTAGGCACAGAAAGTTTGAAACATATTAAAATATGAGTGGATCTCCACGAGTTTAAGTTTAAGTTAATTTTTACTCTGAGATGATGTACAAGGATTTTATTCTCCAAGCTGTTACCATGGCACCTTACATAACATCAGGCCACATTACCTATGCACCAGTGGTCATCCTTTATGGAATTCCAACTGGGGTGGCAGCTCACGCTATGGGCCTTCTTCAGTTCATATAATATCAGTTCCATAAATATGTTGCATTCTGTTTCATAGAGTGTGCATAGAGTGTGACCTATACAAATTGTAGGTAACAGTAGGCAGCCCAGTGTTCAGTTAATCACCATTCATTGCCATTGTCACCACCATTTATGATACTTGGGAAGAAGCCTGACTTCCGGGTCATGAAGGTGCAAAATGTCTGTTATATATATTAAGTTGAGAAGAAGTCATAAAAGAAGAATAGCCGAATCCTTCCATGACACTGGATAATGCAACAGTGCAAAAGACGTCAAAAAGCCTCTCAAGAATCAGTAAAGCAAAATACACCACTCCCCACAGCAGAATCCTTAAATGTTGTTTCTGAGTCGAAGTAGGACACACTTTTTATTTAAAAACAAGGTCAAAGTATTGCACTTCTGTTAAATTGTAAACTTTTTGTATACTTTGTATACATTTTTCCAGTTAAAAAAAATCTATCTTTTTGTTGACTGGGTAACATTAGGACAAGTGAATGCAAATAACACATTTAAAAAATGAAAATGTATGTGAAAAAAAGCTCAGGCATCACTTCAGGTTTCTAAACAAACTCAGGTGCTTTTGGAGCAGGGGAATCAGTAGACATCCAAAAAAGGAAATGTATATTACATTACATTACATTAAATCTACAAGAAAGAATAAATTGATTAAGAATAGTCTGCATTCAAGCACTCGTTTCAGTATAAAAACTGTTATTTACACAGGCAGATTAAGATCCAAAAAAGGAAAATGATATCTACAAAGGTATAAGTGGGGAAAGAAATCCACATCTAGGCGATCAAGAGTTCAACCTAAAAATTCAGTCTTTAGACAGTCAAATTAACACATTAAAAATTACCTACAGATATATCTTCTGAGTGTGTACTTTTTTGGCCAACATAACAATGTACTGTTCAGATCAGTCATATTAAAATTTTCAATGCTCAAAGTCATGGGTGCTTCTTCCACATTAATTGAAATAGTCTCCCTTTTGTACATGTTAAAAAGAATCAGCTGTAATAGATCATCGGAAAGCAAATGATCCTTTTAGAAAAGTGTTCTTCAAAATATCATCATGTTTGATGGCTAGGGTGACACAGTGTAGTACCGATCAGTGGTATTAACTTACTGTATGGAGGCTTGAATTCTGCACTGGATCTTTTACATCGACCCTTCTCTGTCTTCACGGCCCCTGTTACTAACACAATGAGTAATTATTTCATACACAATAAACACAATAGAAAATTTGGAACACATATTGTATAAAACTCCAAGATCTCTGCTTCAAAATGAATAATATCAGGATCCCCTATAACTTGCTTATCAGAATAATATTGGTGTGTAAACTCCCCAAATATATACAGTATGCTACGCAAGGTCTTTGGTCACAAGTATAAAAACCAGTACTTAATATTTATTATTATTATTATTATTATTATTATTATTATTATTATTATTATTATTATTATTATTTGTTTCCTTTAGTTTAATGTGAATTTAGCATTTAGGCCAAACTGTCTCCTCACTAAGAGAATGAATGAATAAAAATATAATGTCTTCCTCTCCTTCCTCCCTCTACCAAATGTTAAACCACATCATCACACAATTAATTAGCTACTAATAATACTAAGAAAAAAGTAATATAAATCAACTTAAAATAACATTTAAAACAAGTGTGAAGTGCCCTTTTGGACCTATTAAATACAGTTGTCTATATTAAGTATTCAGAAAGAAAGTTATATTTTGAATTGCATCAATTGTGTCATTGTGAATTCATACTAACTTTCAATGGTTCCATCAAATCCACAGACACAGACACTACATATCAATATCAATGGCTACTCACGGAGATCTCTTGCTGTGGCCATTTCAAAGAAATTTTTTCTCAAAACACAATACTCAAAATGGTGCTGTGGGAATGAAAAGTGAAAGTTACATATTTCAAAAACAAGCCTCCAGCTTCAAATCTATGCAGGTATTATTGTCTCATAAATCATTACATAAATAAGACTATCCTTACACAAATACAATTGGATTCACAAATATTTTTGTATCTTACAAACAAAATTATTGGTTCCAAAATATGTTTTTGCACTCACTAACAAATCTCTCCAGAACTGACAAACATAATAATGCATTTTTGTTTCATGATGTTTATTAAATTTAAAAAGGTTCTTCTTTTTTAGTTCCTTTGTTATGTGACCATCAAATCTTTTTGTAATATTAAAATGCAATCTCTCCTGTATGATTGTACATTACATACAGAAGATATATGAGGAAGTAAATGCAGTAGTTTTACTTCATTGAATGACATGATTCCACTCAAGTAGATTATAAAAAAGAGAAAATACTTACAAATAATTGTATCAGACACACTTTGGTGAGCTTTCTAATACGTATTTACTTATAAAATGTGTAAAAAAGAAATAAAGTACTACAAAACTGATTATAAGAACAGAAGAGTGCACTCAGTAGAGTGCAGATCTCTGCCATGTGAAACACTTGTTGATCACTTGCGGCCCCTACCGGCTGGTTAGAGATTAGCTGCGGACAGATACACACACACACACACACACACAAACACATGACCAAACGCATAATCCCCTCCAGGCTCTACCTGGCGGAGATAATTAAACACAATGTTTTGTGTGTAAATCTACTACATGAAATACTTTGGGATAATACAAGTTACACATATATCGTACTAAAAAACACAAAAAAGAAAAAACACTGTCTAAATAAAGAAGTTCTTTTCTTCTTCTCTCCGTCATCTCTGAGCCTTGATTACCTAATCATGTATTGGCCTATTTTTCCATCAGATAAGATCAATTTACTTGTGCATAAGTTATAAATTATCTACTACAAGTCATAATTCATTTACCTTGACAGGCAGACTGAAGCAATGTACATCAATCAACAAGGAAATACACCTTAAAATATTTTTCACTTTGATTGTGATCTAAATGCATCAAAACCAAAATGAATCTTTTCATACATATGCCTGAGCAGGCCTAAAAAAGGTGAATTTGAATTTACTTGTTTTCAAAGATATGTACAGAAATATATATTGCAATCTTTAATAGGAATACAGTCTGGGTTTAAGGCGGAAAACGTTATTAAGACTTAAAATCAAGTGAAGTTCAAATCCAATGGCTTGAGTTTCTGTGGTTTTGAAACAAACCCTTTTCTTTTAGTCCAGACATATTATCTCTAGGCATCCCGCTATGAATTTTAGAACTTTACCCACTACAGCTGACTTCTGACTCTACCTCACACACACACACTCATACCCGCATACATACACACACATGCACACACGCACAGAGTGCACAGTGCAGGTCTGAAAACTCCACAGCCAATGCCAGTATCCCAGAGAGAGTAAGGGCTGATGTATTGATTAAGACACGCTCTACGTTTGTGAAAAAAAAGGTTTTAAAGTTTTCTGCGCAAATCAACTACTTGAAATACTTGTGGATAATACATTAATAAAGTTGAACTAGCCTACTGAAAAAGACTTCAAAAAAGTCAAACAAAAAAAAAAACTCAATAAAGAATTTCTTTTCATCTTATCTCCCTGTTGTATCTGAACTTTGATCAGCTAACCATGTACTGACGCTTTTACACCCATCTCCTTTGATTGCTTTTCCCCACCCTTGTGTGTGTGCACTTCGCACCTGTAGGCGAGGTGCATGGTGCAGTTGGGGCGTGAAAGATAAGGGGCTCGTTGGGTTGAATTCAGGACAGCTTTCATTCATTCAACATTGCATATCACCCCAGGCATACTACCACATTCCACTACTAGTTTTTGTTTTGGTTTGTAAATGTATTATTTTTGTGTTTTGTAATAAACTTTGTTATTCCTTTTTAAACCATGGTATGTACAAGTTGCGACTGTCCAACAGTGGTCGTGACAACATATTGTTCCATCAGATAAGGTCACTTTGCATGTTTACAAGTTAAGAGTAAATTATTACGTCACTGTTTAAAACAGGTTATAATGCATACACCCTAACATGCAATAAGGAAAAGAAACTTTCAAATATTTTTCACTTTGTGATCTAAATGTATGAAAACCATAATAAACCTTTTCAGGCAATACACAGCACAGGAGAGATCTGACTGTTGGTTTAAAAAGGCACTCCATTGGTGCTGTGTGCATGTGATTTGATGGGTATGAGAAAAGGTGTGTGTGATTGGTTGATTTTGGAAATGCGTGAGTATTTGATCGCTGAGGCCGGCCATGGAGTTTCCTGACCAAACTTGCTTTGCGCATTCTATGAACATTTCTCATTTAGTGGAGAAAACTTTCAATTAATTATTATTAGTATTATTTGTTTCCGTTAGCTCAGTTTGAACTAAGCCCAATGACTTTCTCCTCCCTTTTGAGATGAATGAACAAATATAAAATGTCCTTCTGTCCTCCTTCCTCCCTATACAAAATGTTAAACCACATCATCACACAATCAATCAACTACTAAAATACTAAAAAAAATAAATAAATAAAGTAATATAAATCAAGTTAAAATAACATTTAAAACAAGTGTGAAGTACCCTTTTGGACCTATAATATACAGTAGTCTATACTAAGTATTCAGAAAGAAAGTAATATTTTGAATTGCATCAATTGTGTCATTGTGAATTCATACTAACTTTCAATGTTTCCATTAAATCCACAGACACATACAATACAAATCAATATCAATGGCTACTCACGGATATATCTTGCTGTGGCCATTTCAAAGGAATTTTTTCTCAAAACACAATACTCAAAATGGTGCTCTGGGAATGAAAAGTGAAAGTTACATATTTCAAAAACAAGCCTCCAGCTTCAGTTGTCTGTGGTTATTATTGTCTCATAAATCATTACATAAATAAGACTATCCTTACATAAATACAATTAGATTCACAGATATTTTTGTATCTTACAAACAAAATGATTGTTTCAGAAATATATGTTTTCACTTACAAACAAACCTCTCCAGAGCTGACATGTAATAATGCATTTTCATTTCATGACGTTTATTAAATTTAAAAAGGTTCTTCTTTTTTAGTTGCTATGTCATGTTTTAGGTCTTTTTGTAATATTATAATACAGTCTCTTCTGTACTATTGTACATTACATAAGAACAAAATATACAAGAAAGAAAATGCAGTAGTTTTACTTGATCAAATGACATAATTACACTCAAGTAGATTATACAAAAAAGAACATACTTACAAATAATTGTATCCATCACACTTTGGTGAGCTTGATAATATGTATTTACATATCAAATATCTAAAAAAGGAATAAAATAAAGTACTATAAAACTGATTATAAAAGAAAACAGTTATAATGTGTTCTGTGTAAATCAACTACACGAAATATCCTGGGATAATACAAGTTAAACTATCCTACTAAAAACACAAAAAAGGAAGATAAAAAACTGTCTAAATAAAGAGGTTCTGTTCGTCTTCTCTCCCTGTTGTATCTGAACTTTGATCGGCTAACCATGTACTGACGCTTTTACACCCATCTCCTTTGATTGCTTTTCCCCACCCTTGTGTGTATAGACTTTGCACCTGTAGGTGAGGTGCATGGTGCAGTTGGGGCGTGAAAGATAAGGGGCTCGTTGGGTTGAATTCGTGACAGCTGTTGGGAGGGCTTTAGAATGGTGCTCTAGATTTGGAGGGGGGGGCGGTGTTTCTTCTGTCTGCGGGTTCCCTGCTGTCCTCCCTCCCATGGATAAAGGTTACTGTTTTGTTATGCATTTAGAATATGTCCTTGCAGACCTTTCATTCAGCCAACATTGCATATCACCCCAGGCATGCCATCACATTTCACTACTAGTTTTGTTTTGATTTGTAAGTGCATTATTTTGGTGTTTTGTAATAAACTATGTTATTCCTTTTTAAACCATGGTATGTCTATGTTGTGACTGTCCAATAGTGGTCGTAACAACATATCGTTCCATCAGATAAGGTCACTTTGCATGTTTACGAGTTCTAAATTGCCATGTCACTGTTTAATACAGGTCCTGCTGCCAAGCTCCAAAAGATGGAAACAACACACTGAAAAATGAGCTGAAATACTCACTTGACTATTTCTTTAGTTTTGAGGTTAACTTAGATTTTAAAAAATTGTGTAAACTTATGCCAATTAACATTAATTAAGTCAGGACAGCTCACGTATTTAAAATACTTTAATGAATGTGAAAGTACACTTTTTGGTTTGGCGCTGAATGGATCTGCTTCAAGTACTACATCGCACGTACTGTCGTGGTCTAGGAAAAACGACAGCAGTCTCTGTCCAATCGCCAATCTGTAGAAAACTACTTCACGAGGGAAAGACACCACGGCAGCAAGCTCTTCAGAAAAGATAGACTTTATTAGCACTGGTGCAAGTGCACAACAAAGCCGGAACAATTCCGCCGAATTGAACCACGACTGTCAGGTTCACACTCCTTTTATACACAAAATGTACTCCCCCCAACTCCTTAACCCCTTATACATTTACGTAGGTCCTGGACACCTGTTCTTCTTGGCACGAAATGATGTTATTATAACCATCTCTTATCTGACCTTGTTCGGCACCCAATGATCTTTCTTGGGGCCTACGTCAGTGTGGCACACCACACCAACTTTCTTTTAAAACCAGTGGTCTTTGTTCTGTACTTTTTCAGTGTGCCTATAAGTCTCAGCTTTCTGTAATTTTTCATTACACATCACTGTAAATATTAGTTATTAGTTTTCTAGCATTTTGGCATCAGCGTTTTTGTTAGTCTTGGATTATGGGTTTCTGCTATATTTTGGCAGTATGTGATTAGTTGTTTTGTTTGTGTTCATCTGTTGTAAATCTGATAGAAAGATAGAATATGATTAGTATTTGATTAATATCTTCTGCTCAGTAGGGAGCAGTTTAAGTAAATGTGTAAATAGGATTTCTAAATCTACTGCGTTCATGCTCTTTGTCTACAGTGGATACTGTGGTTTCTTGCGTTTCAAAAGCTTATCTACAACTACTGATAGTAAGATCTCTAAGGCTACTGCGTTCATGCTCTTTGTCTACAGTGGATACTGTGGTTTCTTGCGTTTCGAAAGCTTATCTACAACTACTGATAGTAAGATCTCTAAGGCTACTGTTTTGATTATATGATGCCTATCATGACGCATAGTGGCGTCACCACAGGCGTAAATGCTTATCTAGAATCACTGATAAGGCTATTGTTTTGATTATCTGAGTAGATGTTTATACTTGTGATATCTTATCATGACGCATAGTGACGTCATCGCAGGCGTAAATGCTTATCATGACGCATAGTGACGTCATCACAGGCGTAAATGCTTATCTAGAACTACTGATAAGGCTATTGTTTTGATTATATGAGTAGATGTTTATACTTGTGATATCTTATCATGACGCATCGAGAGTTTTGGAGGACACTTCTGGCCCCACCCTGACAGTGAGGTCATCACAATCAGGGGGCGTCTCAAAAAAATTTCCCCTACATTCCCCCCTTTCGGGGTCAAATATTATGGCCCCGAATAACTCCCCTCACTGTATTCTTATTGGCCTTCTGCCCCAACAAAGTGATCATACACTCCTTTAATTTTCTTTAACACGCTGATTTGTAGCACGATGATTTGCCACAGTCCTCGTGATTGGTGGGCTCCTGGTATATCTTCCACCCAGAGTACGCGGTCTGCGCGTCACTCCACTGGGCTCCTGGTGTTTCTTCCAACCAGAGTACGCGGTCTGCACGTCACTCCACTGGAAAGCCGGCTTGCGATTCTCGTACTGGACCCGCAGGGGCGCTGTTGATGCTGTTGCTCCCTGGACCGGTATCAGCGCCCGCAGTCCCTCCGCTCTCCCCGTCTCCTCCGGTCTCTGACAGCGTCCCGTCCGCTGGAACCTGGAACCACCGTCTGGCGCCTGACTCCTGTGTTAGTCACCTTATACGACACCAACTGGATGCCTATAGCCCTGTGGGGAAAGATCTCCAGAAGGGGGGGGGGATACACAACAGCAACACCAGTACCACTATCACTGTTATCCCCACTGCAAGTCTTATTTTTGCCCACCAACTTCCCCCTTGTCCTTTATTTGACAGTTCTTCTTGCCCAACCTCCTTCACTATTTTTCTTAGTGGTTGCGTTTTTTCAGAATACCCTTCCACCCACTCCACGCTAAAACCCGTCATTTTCTAAGAATATCATCATTTGTCCCACTGTCTGTGGTTATGGAACTTTCATTATTGTCTCCAACTGTTTATTTGACATTCTCTTACCGCCAGCCGTGGTTACTCTCCCCACCTCCTGAGAGTAGAGCTGCAGCTTCTTCCTGGACACTTTGTGTCCCCCCTTTGCCAGTTTCTCCAGCGATTTCATGCTGTCGCTCATGCACTGCTCTTTTGTGTCTGCACATAGTAATAAGTCATCAACATATTGCAACACCACACTTTTTGAGGGCCAAACCTTGTGAGTCGGGGTCACCAATTTCACTTTCATGTTGCGACCATAGTTGGCTTGGTGATTGATTTAAACGTTCTTCTATGCCTATATTTTCTCTAAGATTTTCTCCCGCTTTGTACCCTCTTCCCACGGTACCCTCACCATTTGGGGCTTTCCCCACATCTGAGCAGTTACCATAATTTTGATCATTTTTTTGATCTGCTGTGCACCAAATTAAAGAATTTTCTGTTGGCCCGAATTGGAGCTCTTCTGCTCTCTTTACCATAGGACCTAAGTCCTTAGCCTGGTACCCTGGATTGACTTTTAACGTTATGTGTGGGACCGCATGTTCTTCCTGAAACCACTGCTCAATCCATGGGGACCTTTCTACATTTAACGCTGCTCCTTCCTGACCTATCAGGAGCGCAGATGACACCAAATATTGTCTTTCTCCTTTCCCCTCACTCCACTCTCTTTCTAGATCTGGATCCTGGTAGGGATCAAACTTCATTATACAATGTAAATCATATTCTGGCCCAGTTGACTGTGGGATCTGCGCCTCAACATATTTTTGCCAAGTGCTCCACACTTGGTCTTCTACTTGTGTCTCAATATCCCCTACCCAATATACATTTGCTCTGCGGAGATTTTCACTTCCCACATAGTACATCCCTGTTAAATCTATGCCCCCTCCTTCACAATTTAATTTTAGTCCTAAGGCCAGAATTGCATCTCTTCCTAGAAGGCTTATGGGGGAATTTTTGCATACTACTATCTCTAATTTTGCTTCTTTGGCGCCTAATTTTATTAATACTGGTTTTGTGGTCGGGCTTAACATTGTTTTTCCCGAGAACCCTACTGTTTTAATAACTTCTCCCGACATTGGCAGATGTGATGCATATTTTTCCCTAATGCATGTGCATGTTGCTCCAGTATCTATCATCATGGGGACAATTTTTCCTCCGATTTGTACATTTATTATTGGTTCTTGTTCTGGCCTGTTTGCTATCATTACATGCTGTCCTACTCTGCCTGGGTTCTCTGGGCACCCCTATTGGGCACCTTGGTAATTTACAGGTCCCCCACTCTGATCTGGGGGCCTAGCCTGAGGAGGTGGGGTCAAGTTGGGGTAACTCTGTGATTGCTGAGGCTGATTAGGTACCCAGGTCCCCTGGTTACCTGGGTACATCCCTTGAGCGTTTGGACAAACTCTTCTTATATGTCCCTCCTGACCACATCCATAGCAAACTATGGGGCCCTGTCTCTGTTGATTAGGAAAGCCTTGTTGGTTCCAATTTATATTTTGCATGTTATTATTCTGATTCTGCTGCCCTCTCCACTGGGTATTTTGCCCACCATTCCCTGGCCCTCCCCCCATATGATTCCCACCCGGTTGTGTCCCTCCCCCTTTCATATTACCTTGCAGGACCACCGGAGGAGGGATGCCGGAGAAGTTGTAGACCACCGTCGGCTGGGGCACCGTCAGACCACTCCATGGTTCAGGCGTGGGGGCGGCCTCGAAGTCAAAGAACCCATTGTCCATATTCTGTATTTTCACAGATGCCACTTTTTTTGCCTCTTTCTCTTTATCCAGCCCCTTTTTTCCTTTGACCTTCAGCTCCTCCAGCTGCAACTGCAGTAGCTTTCTCTGAATGTCTTTTGTTTGTTCTTCCAGCGTTCTCCCCTCTTTCCGCTGCCTCTCTACAGCGTGTACCACATGATCAACAAATTCTCTGTGTGCCATGGTGTTCAGTCCCACCACCTCCTCGAGGCGGCGCCCCACTTCTGGCGGCATCCCCTCCCGGACAGCTTTCCGGAAGAGGGAGGTCATTATGGGATCGTCCTGCACATCCCCCTCAGTCATCAATCTCCACCTGCGCAACTGCGTTTGGATGTATGTTGCTGGTGGTTCATTTTCTTTTAACGGCGGTCCCGTTAAGGTCATTATGTCCGGTCGTGTGGGATACAGGGCTCGTAAAGCAGCCCAAACAACCCCACGCACGTTATCTAACGGCCCACCGTCCACTGCTGGAGACTGCGCATGGTTTTTGTCAAAGCCAGCCTGTTCAAATATGTCCAGCATTGTTTTCATCCCCACAACCTTTACCAGGAGAGCCTTCAGGTCACCCACAGCCAGGAGCCGGCCTGTCGTCTCCTCCTCCAGCACCCTGATCCAGTGGCCTGCCCCATTCTGCAACTCAGGGAGATTGGTTATTACATTATACATATCTTGGGTGGACCAGGGAATGTATCGGGGTACACCACCTTCCCTAATCAATAATGGTGCTATGGTATTGGGGCTTTTAGTATTACGGCTATATCCCTCTGCTGCTGGGTTACGCCGGGTTGGTGGTCTTTTTCTTACGTTTTGATATCGCCCAGCTAAGTCTCCCCCCACCTGTGCAGGCTCCTCTCCCCCGTCTGACTCTTCTGCCTCGCTATGACTTGCCTGGCTTGCTTCACTATCGCTTGCCTCATTTTTTTCTGCTGGGGAGAACTCCTCCTCCCCTTTATTATATTCTAGTTTATACTCTATCTGGGGGATTTGTTTTTTATTTGCCGTGCCTTTTGCTAACCTTGGTTTATGCTTATCTCGGGATTCAGTTCCCTCTGTACTTTTTGGCTTCAGCTCCTCCCACTTATTATATGGAAGCTTTTCCCATTTTGTGTTTTCCTGCCCCGCATTTTCGCGTCTTTTATGAGTTTCCCTGTCCCTTTTTGGCCCCACCTGTTCAGGCTTTTCGCTTATTTTAGACGTTCGCTGTTTTTTCTCAGTGTCTCTTATCTCTTTTGCCTTTCTTATTAACCTGCTATGATATTCATCATACTGGTTATATTTTTCTTTTAACAGCTCTTCTAATTCCTCCACTTCCTTATATTCTCCCCTCAGCTCTGCTACCCTTGTTTCTATTTTTTCCTTTTCTTGCTCGAGCCGCGCTCTCTCTATCCCCAGTTGTTCTTCACCTTCCTCATGTTCTACCCACCCTGTTATTTGAACCTGTCCCTTTACTACCGGATACACTGCAGTTGTTACCGGGCATATTGGATACAAGCCTTTCTCTTTTATTACCGCATGTCTTGGTGATAGTGGGGCATACGGAGGGGGAGTCATTATTTCACTGCAATCCCTTTTTAATCCTACATCTCCTTCTAGGGACGCAGACCTAAACCATCCTAAAATTGTTTTTTCCTGTTCTCTTTTTAGCTTTCTTGTTTCTGACTTGTCTTCTGGTTTATAATTTGCTATTACCCCCCCCATCTGATCGCATATTTCTCTATCAAACGTACCCCCTTTTGGCCATTTTGTCGCTATTCTTTTAGTTCTTTTTGTCCATTTTTCTGATATTTTCTTTATCTCCTGTTCACAATTAGGATGTTTTTCTGTGATTATTTCAACTGGCGTTTTCTCTTCTTTTTCCATTATTTTACGGTTTTTCTACTATATTTTATCCCTATTTAACTTTATTCTCAACCAAGGCCACTGCCTTTATTCTATTTCTTGTTATCTAATTGTTATTTTCCAGCCAAGGTTCCCCACGCTCCCCCCAACCTTTGTTTCTACACTTATTCTCTCCCTTTTTATTTCTTCTACACTCTTGCCGTTCTCCCTTCCACACACTTCTTAGTTGTACATACACACACAGACACCCAAAAAAAAAATTTTTTCTCTAATTCAACGTTATTTCCCCCGCAAGCATAAGCAACTAATCAAAGCATAAGCACAGTGTTATCCAGAATTGCTTCTCCTCAACAATTCTGTTTCCTAGACAATTCCGAGACGTGAGCTCTTGCAGGCGGCCCACCAAGACTCTCACCTTCCAAGACTCTGAGCCCCAACACACAACAACGGCTTAGAGTAAACTTAATTACATTCAAAATGCCACAAACACCTGCATCAGTGTAAACTTCGCTAAAGAGATATTGAATTCTCAGTTCCCGTTTTCCCACACCTTTGCAACATATAAAGGCCTTTTTCCAGAATTGCTTCTCCTCAACAATTCTGTTTCCTAGACAATTCCGAGACGTGAGCTCTTGCAGGCGGCCCACCAAGACTCTCACCTTCCAAGACTCTGAGCCCCAACACACAACAACGGCTTAGAGTAAACTTAATTACATTCAAAATGCCACAAACACCTGCATCAGTGTAAAACTTCGCTAAAGAGATATTGAATTCTCACCCGTTTTCCACACTTTTGCAACAAATAAAAAGGCCTTTCCGTTTCCAACACTGTTCCGCGCAAGCATAAGCATCTAATCAAGCATAAGCAGCGTTACCAATGTTGTTGCTAACCAACAACACTTTTCCCAAAATTTTCTGAAAAATAAAAAATTTTATGACGTCTTTTCACTCATACCACACACAATTCACTCACCTCACACCACACCCAATTCACTCACAGTTAGGGCGTACTTTTCTGAAGAGCTCGCCACTTCCCTCCCCTCAATTTTCGGTGTTATTTGGCCGGGTTAGTTATACGAGAGGCTTCCACTCCCAGCGTCAGGGAGAAGAGGTCAGAGGGGACGTTGCCCCAGTCCGAATTAAAGTAGTTAAATACTCTTACCTTTTGATAAGCTGGCCAGCTTTTTCAGGGACTATCACCCTCTGCCTCTGTCTCCAGGAGCCGGGAGCTTCAGTGATTCCTCTTTCGTATCCCGGACGAGCCCCCAAATGTCGTGGTCTAGGAAAAACGACAGCAGTCTCTGTCCAATCGCCAATCTGTAGAAAACTACTTCACGAGGGAAAGACACCACGGCAGCAAGCTCTTCAGAAAAGATAGACTTTATTAGCACTGGTGCAAGTGCACAACAAAGCCGGAACAATTCCGCCGAATTGAACCACGACTGTCAGGTTCACACTCCTTTTATACACAAAATGTACTCCCCCCAACTCCTTAACCCCTTATACATTTACGTAGGTCCTGGACACCTGTTCTTCTTGGCACGAAATGATGTTATTATAACCATCTCTTATCTGACCTTGTTCGGCACCCAATGATCTTTCTTGGGGCCTAGGAGATTACGTCAGTGTGGCACACCACACCAACTTTCTTTTAAAACCAGTGGTCTTTGTTCTGTACTTTTTCAGTGTGCCTATAAGTCTCAGCTTTCTGTAATTTTTCATTACACATCACTGTAAATATTAGTTATTAGTTTTCTAGCATTTTGGCATCAGCGTTTTTGTTAGTCTTGGATTATGGGTTTCTGCTATATTTTGGCAGTATGTGATTAGTTGTTTTGTTTGTGTTCATCTGTTGTAAATCTGATAGAAAGATAGAATATGATTAGTATTTGATTAATATCTTCTGCTCAGTAGGGAGCAGTTTAAGTAAATGTGTAAATAGGATTTCTAAATCTACTGCGTTCATGCTCTTTGTCTACAGTGGATACTGTGGTTTCTTGCGTTTCAAAAGCTTATCTACAACTACTGATAGTAAGATCTCTAAGGCTACTGCGTTCATGCTCTTTGTCTACAGTGGATACTGTGGTTTCTTGCGTTTCGAAAGCTTATCTACAACTACTGATAGTAAGATCTCTAAGGCTACTGTTTTGATTATATGATGCCTATCATGACGCATAGAGGCGTCACCACAGGCGTAAATGCTTATCTAGAATCACTGATAAGGCTATTGTTTTGATTATCTGAGTAGATGTTTATACTTGTGATATCTTATCATGACGCATAGTGACGTCATCGCAGGCGTAAATGCTTATCATGACGCATAGTGACGTCATCACAGGCGTAAATGCTTATCTAGAACTACTGATAAGGCTATTGTTTTGATTATATGAGTAGATGTTTATACTTGTGATATCTTATCATGACGCATCGAGAGTTTTGGAGGACACTTCTGGCCCCACCCTGACAGTGAGGTCATCACAATCAGGGGGCGTCTCAAAAAAATTTCCCCTACAGTACCAGTGTGCACTACCCTATCTAACAGGACCCACTATACATATCCACCACTAAACCTTACCTAACCTGTGGTTCCAATGACCATGATATGCACTTTTGTACGTCGCTTTGGATAAAAGCATCTGCTAAATAAATAAATTTAAATGTAAACAGGAGGGATACCACAAACACCCCAGTACCTAGAAGCAGATCCAAACAATAGC